>LPNX010302424.1:0-17628 GCA_001517045.1 Pseudotsuga menziesii
TCTGGAAGCAAAACAAATGCCCAGACGCAGGGATGCACGATTTGGGGCATCCCCCAATACTCCACATATTCTCCACTCTGCTCCAGACGCCTTCACCAGTATCGAAGACTTCTACACTCCTCGAGAATCGATCAATCCACCCATAGTACCCGCTTATCACAATGAATTTTCCATCCATAAACACGCCCTGGCATTCGATTCGCGCTTGGCTGGAGGCAGAATTTTCCACTTGTCTTCTTCCACATCGTAAACCTCTGCAGCCGGAAATGCACGATTATTGTGGTCTTTTCCTCCGGCAACGTTAAACCATCTGGAGAAACAGAGCAGGCGAAAAAGGATCGAGCCGTGGGCATATCGGCAACGTAGATTCAAAATAAACGAACCCTTCCGCGTGCAACGAAGAAGAATTCTATTCTTTTGCCGCGGGAAAAACAAAGGCGGTGGAAAACTTCAGGAAACACAGCGGGTAAACCAAAAACCCAACAGACAAACCATAAACACGCGTCAAAATCCGATTTGTTCCATAGACGAAAATGAACAGTGGATTTCCGAACTTCTTCGGAGAGAAACGCCTAACGGCGTAAATATGGGCTCAATTTAGATTTAAAATATTTTTTAGAACCACATATAAAAGATTACAAATTAAAACCATAAACATTGAGTTCACATTTCCTCAATATTAAAAAAAAGGTTTGCACGTAGAGAGATTTGATTCCTTTCAATGCTTGGTAGATCCTTTTTAGCATGGATCTATGTTGGTAGTATTCCAAATGTATAATGGAAAAGTCAGTAATCAAAGCGCAAGATATCAAGCTTACATCACTTTGAGAGAGTGGACTTGCAAAAATATCATGAAATTCAAGATATGTCACTTGTGTGCAATAACTCAAGCTTTTGCAAATTTAAGCCTATGTGCAGAATAACCCAAAAACCAACATCTTGGATACGGGTGAAACAACCAATCCTAATGCTTTCCAAATTTGAACACTTTCTTGCCATTAGAAGAATCCCAAGATCATTAACCCTTCTAAAAGAATATATAACAAAATCCTCTTGGCTTCAAACCAATGAAAGGTGTCGCAACCTTGAACAACTATTGATTTGTTGAATACCCCAATTTGTCAAGTCCACAACTACATGCGGTTCGTCAATAGGTTCATCTTGAGATCAAGGTCAATGAGGAAGGGTCAATGAAACTGAATGCCTGGAATTTCATATTTATAGATATCTAACTGATTAAGTAACAAAAATGGTGCCTCAAAAGGTTCTTCATCATATTCCCATAATTCCACCTTTACATCGACTATTCAAGTGCAAAATCATAGCACCCTTTATGGATTACAACGTACGGAACAAAAGTGGACATGGTGTTCTTCGAATTTTCGTAGATGGTTACGCATTTCGGGGAATTGAGGGAAAATGGTCAGATTTTAAAGATGAACCTCGAAATATTAGGCTTTCATTGCTAGTTGACGGTGTCAATCCATTCACAGAGGGAGCAGATAATGTTAACAATTATTGTTCCAGGTATTTGTCTATTACGGAGAGAAACTTCCTATGGCTTTGGGTTTACCACAATAGAATGAATGACACCAGAAATCAATCCATTCCAATATGCAAGAGAAATAAAGACATCTAACACTAAGGGATATGAAGCGTACCTTATTCCGGGTGGTTGATGTAGATCCCCGTTGAGCTTTTCCAACACACTTGTATTCACAATTCGCTCTCAACAATAGAAAACAAGACAAGCATGCTATATATCAAAGTGTTGGGCATACTGTAGCATATATAAACAATCATGTATAAGCAAATAAATACATCCATGGATACGATATTCATATTTATTCACATGTATTGGACAGGAAAGGGATATTTCTATTAATAAAATAGAGATACAATAGTGACAACCTCTGTCGGCACTTCTTCGAACCCGAGAAACCAAGTCCTCCACCTGAACCTCCACCACTTCAATCCTTCATCACAATGGAAAGCTTACAAAGCAAAGGCAAGCTTGGGAAGAGCAAAAACATGTTCTCCAAAGGGACAAAGGGATGCACACTCAACCATAAACAAGTGAGGAAACAATGAACTATAGTTTCATTGCTCTTCAAGTTCTCCTCCTTCAATGCATCTAAGAGGCTCAATATATAGCACTCCAAATAGGCAATGGAGGGTCGAGTCTGAGCGTTCTCGACGCATATGGAAGGCCAAGAGTCAAGATATTCAGGACTTTATGAGGAAATTTCCAAAAACTTTTGTCTTCATGCACATTTCCCAATGTATGCGGGTTTTGGCTCAAAAGCCGTGTGTACACGTGGATATTGCTTTAAAAATAACATATACACATAAACTGGTGTTTTTTGGGGACTTTCTTGGGACATCAAAGTATAATTTAAGCAAAGGGGGTCTAAGTAGCCTGCAGAGGGACATGGAAGGCCATAAAAATGTGATCTACCAAGTGTGGTAAAATCAGCTATAACAGATGCCCCCTAATGTGTGAGGTCAGAGGGGTAACATGATGGGAGAAATACATTATATCCATCCCAGAAGTGGAGTAATGAAGACCCTGGTGGAAGAATCAGACACTCATCAGTACAATATAATGATAAATCTCTACATATGACTGAAAATATACATATAGCAGTCCCAGATACATAAGGGTACAATGGCCATGAATAGGCATGATATACAAATGTCATGTGTGGTCATCACCACATACAATATACAATGGACAAGATCTCCATAGTGGATGAAGATATCTGATAATATATTGGAATCTGGACATGAGATATGACAATCCATGAATACTTGCACATTCAAGGAGGTTGCATATGTGGAATGCCACCAATCTTGGAGGTCTTCTACGCAAACCACTACGAGCACATGTTCTATCATCTGAATAAAGGTGTTGAGGTCGAACATGATAGTCCATCATTTGATTACCGGTCATTGATGTATACTGTTAACAAACGCAATGTATTCTACTGATAATGATAATGGGAATCAAGGTACAGAGTGAAATCTAACAAGTGTGAACAGATGTGTTGAGGACAAACACTTGAAAGAATCCATCAATCATGGGGCATTAATGTATTCCCAAAAATGTCGATGGTGAGAGAACCTACCACTGATGACTGTAAGTCTCAATGAACTCAAACGGACTCTAGACTCCTATTCCATAATAAATGATCTGAATTCAATGGAATAGAATCCGTTGGAAGGAGGGCATTAGGGCATCCCCCATCAACCAACTATAGGTACTCAGCAACGCTATATAATGTGGAAGAACTCAAACGAACAAGATGTGCATGAACCAGTAACTGTACCGGGAATGGCCGACATGCAAAGTCAAGATAATTGAGGAATGACCGACTCAGCCTAAACTTCCTTCGAACAAGAGCATAAGGGAAATGGTGACTGAACATAGGCAGCATAGACTCGATATGCAAAAAGGGACATCTCTACGACACAATAGGCATCAACAGAGGATCCATAGGGACTAGAAGCATAACCAGTCGGTGGAGAAAACTCAGAGTAACGAGTACAGATCCTAAAGTCATACTAACAACT
This sequence comes from Pseudotsuga menziesii, assembly GCA_001517045.1. Classification (NCBI taxonomy): domain Eukaryota; kingdom Viridiplantae; phylum Streptophyta; class Pinopsida; order Pinales; family Pinaceae; genus Pseudotsuga; species Pseudotsuga menziesii. Next base: position 3,574 of record LPNX010302424.1, read on the forward strand.
CAACCAATGGATGTGATATACAGTGCTATGTTTGAAGGCGACACAACTCGATAGCTTCCAAAGATAGTATCATTTCTCGTCCGGCTTTTTTTTTTGTTGGACTTTTTTCAGATTGAAAATCTTGAAAAATAATAAAAGTTCTTATAGTATACAACTACAAGGAGACGAGTGTCGTGGGCAAGCAAACTAGTTCCAAGTAGTGGAACATACATATGCTCAATGTAAGGAAGCATGTGAAGGATATGTACACTTGGGGGACGGTCTCCTCCCGGTAAGGGATGATCAAGCTGCAAAGGATATGTAAAAGGCTCTACTTGGCTAGGATTGAGACAGTCTCAGGCTACATGGATTATAACTATGAAGTGGGGAGCCAACATAAAGCTCAATAAGGCAAGCAAAACGCGTGAAATGAAATTACAACTTGATATACAAGGGAGTCCCTGTGGGATATGGCCAACATAAAGTTCAAGAGGAGTATGAAGCTCTTGCTCAAGGACATGGTCGGACTAATAAGTGACTCCCAAACCTAGAGGAAGAATCTCGACATGGGTACCAAATGCAAAACGAGATCTAACTAGGGCACCCATGTATAGGAAATCTCTACCACTCACATAATGTCACTTCTAATAGTAGTATGAAGGTTCTCTGACATCATGAAGTGGGTCCGTACCTAGAGTCAAGGTGAAATGGTCATAAGGCAACGCATAATGCAAGCGGATGTGGATTCCTAACCTATAAGTCAGTTCGAAATTATACTTGTAACAGATACAAATCAGGTCAAAGTATTGGTCAAAGTACGCTCAAATAAGGTCCCTACACCACAACATTAGGTCAAACAATCCAAAATAGTCAATAGTGGTCCAAACTATAGAGAGGTGGGTAAAAATTTCGATTTTTTTCTATAAAATAGTTAAAAATTCATTTTTACCATACCATTTGGAATTTTACCTCACATAGTGTTTTTGAACAATAAACTTGAAAAGCTGATTCCAGAAGCTACGATCCACGAAATCACGAACCGTCTGGATCAGGTAACTCTTCATGCCATCCTCTTTCATTTACATGCATTTATTTTAATTTTCGGTGGTTGGATTTTATTTTTATGGCACCCCAAAATTGGCATTTTTGGCCCATGCAGAAAATCACTCGATTTTTGCTTATAGGGATCGACATACGTGGAAAATCCTTCGATTTTCGTGTATTTACGTAGTTGTTTGATGAAAAGTTGCGTATAAGGCTGTGTTTACCAATTTTTAAGGCAAAGACTCCTGAAACTCTCAAATTTTGGTGTAGGATGGTTCTTGAGTGGCGTGAGCATGAGCATGAAGACGTGGAAATGGTTGTGCAAGGTGATCTAATGGCCCAACAAGCTTTGAGGGCATGCGGTTTATATAAATGCTGGTGCCTTGGTAGCTTGAGAGCCAATACAAGACTACTCCAAATGTTGGTGCACTACTGGGGTCCAGATACGGAAACCTTCCAGATCGACGGGATGCCTCTTAGCCCTGAGGTTGAGGATATCTACTTTATTACCAGACTATCCCGTAAAGGGGAGGTAGTCAATATAAGATCTCTAGAGTAGGAGGTGGCCTCACAATTGAGGAGTACATTGCAGTTTACTGCCTCTCGGACATGGAAAAGGTTGGGAGTCAGATCCCAATGAACTCAATCCAAAACCTTGGCACCAAGGCCATACTACTGACACTCGACACAATTGCAGGATTGGCATCATTTCATTAGGATTCCAAGCCATTGATTTTCTATGCGGTGGAGTGCATGAGTCCCACCATTTATGATTGGAGTACCTTGCTGTTGGGTAACATGAAATAGTAATTGACAGACTACAAGATGGGTAGAATGTGAAACTTCGGGTTTGCAAGCATCTTGAGTACATTCTTCTTTGAGAGTGTATCGGGGATAAGCCCAAGAGTAGAGATCACTCCTCACGGTGCTCGCGATCCAGCTCAGATGCGCTAGGAAAATGTGATGCGGAGACTAGGAGGAGGGCGAGTGGCCAACCCTACCCAGCAGACTTTTTTCTTTGGTGGCGCATGCATATCATATCTATAAATGACTACCCCTATGAGGGGATAGACTTCCGTGGTGATCCTGACATGCCTATTCCATAGGGATAAGCATACGGTGACATAGGTAACAATCCTGACTCTATTTTGTTTTTGAATTATTTAATTTTTTTTGTGTTTTTTGATATAGTGAAATCAAAAAGACATGTTTTTGTGTGATGACATATATTGATATTGGTCATGTATACGTAGATGTTGGACCTAGATGGCCAGATGGCTTCCCTTGACATCGTCAAAGGGGGAGAGGTGACGATATCGTAGGTGTGGATGCAGAGCGCACGCTCCAAAACATCCATACAAAATTCATTCAACTGACACACCGAGTGCCCATGGCATAAGTCAAGGACTTTCCTAAGGCTATAGAGCGACAGGTGGTTGGTGTACCACACGCATGGGTTTGTTTATTCAAACAGCTAGCTAGAGTTGGCGTGTGTTATCATGATCAACACCCTACTCCACAAGCTTAGAGGCCTAGATGTACTTTTTGTTGTATTGACCGTGTAGTATATTTTGGTGGCTCGAAAGCCCCATTTTTGTAACATGACATTATGTATTATGACACAACTTTTTGGACTAAATTTTAATGAAAAAGACTTATGATGATCGATTATTTATATTTACATGTGTAATTGTGATGTGAATGCTTCATTGTCTATGTACCAAATGCCAATCTAATACGTAATTTTCATATGAATTAGCAACATGATTGTAATTTCTTGGAATGTGAATGTATGTAATGTTCTCGAATTGTCGTTCTAACAACCTTACTTGCAAGAATATTTGTAGTAAATTCGGATCTCTAATATGATACACGCCATTTAACTGTAAGACCACTAATCACAAGTTAAGACGTACCTCAAGAGACCGAATACCATGAGACATGGCATCACGTAATAACTCAATCATGACACTATATTCAACAATATTGTTCGATGAAGGCTGGAGACATACGCCTCTTGAAGACAAAACTTGACCGTAAGAGTATAAATCACCCAAGCAGCCGAAGCTGAGTTTGAGTGTGGTGGTTGGCACCGTCAGTGTATCCTACATATATCGAAGACTCTGTCGACATCTTCCATAGCAAACAGAAGCAAGTCAACAAACTCGATCACCACAAAAGAACCAAAACTAAACTATGCAATTGTACAATAATATACAAAGCATCAGCCTCGACTGAGAATTACACATAGTATCTTTTGAGATAGAGCCCATTTCTAGGCTAAACCAAGGCTGCCCCCTCATAATATACTAACTCGTAAGCACATTTCTCTAATACCTGCTTGACCACGTAAGTCCCATGCCACATAGGTTTGAACTTTCCCTCTCCTAACGGTTTACTAGCTTGGTCATACAAGAGGACCAAGTCACCTTCACTAAACTTTTGGGGACGGAAAGACTTATCATACTGGGATTTAATGCGACGCTTGTTTACCTCAAAAGTTTCCAAGGCATCTCTATGCTGCTCATCAAATTTCTCTAAGTGGACCAAACGTTCTTCTAATGCAGAAGTCTCTAGCAAAAGTTCTATAGCTAGCTTCAAAGAAGGGATTTCACATTCAATAGGTAAAATAGACTCCACCCCATGCACCAACTGATATGGGGGGAAATTGAGGGTAGACTTAGCCGTGGTTCGGTAGGCCCACAAAGCAGGTTCTAACATGATATGCCAATTGGTCTTGCTTTGCGTGATGGTTCTTTGGAGAATGGACTTAAGGGACTTATTCATAGCTTCAACCTGTCCATTTGCTTGAGCATAATAAGAAGAGGAATGCTCTTGCTTATATCCTAACTTCAAAGATAACTTAGCCATCATCTTGTTTTGAAAGTGTCTGCCATGGTTAGTGACAAGCTCTCTCGGGATACGAAATTGGGTGATAATATGGTTGAATACAAAATGTGTGGCTGTCTCACCTTCAGCTTTGATAGTGGGCATAGCCTCTTCCCATTTCGTAAAATAATCAACAACCACTATGATATGATGATTCCCCCCTATCCAAAGTTGGGTTGCAATCCATAAAATCAACCCCCACTTGGTGAAGGGACCAACGATGATAATTGAATGTAATAGGGAAGGATGTGAGCGCATGTTCCGTGCAAACACTTGGCAAGGGTGGCACCGCTTGACCGCATTAACATGTAATCCTTGAAGATTGACGACCAAAAATAACCTACTCTCAAAATATTTTGAGCTGTAGAAATCCCAGATAAATGACCACCACATGCCCCGCTGTGGCAATCATTTAGCACAGACTCAACCTGCTCATGGGTTAAACATACCCCACGACGATACAAAGTGTCACCGTCAATAAGGTAATTCTTAGCTAAATTATGTAACCGTCGACGCTCATCTCATGAGAGCTGAGAAGGAACCTTCAAAGTTTGAAAATAGACAATAATATCCCCATATCATGGGTCCATAGTCAAAACGAGAAAAATATGCTCATCAACGAAAGAGTCCTCATGAATCTCCCCTTCATCCAAACTAGGAAAGTCTGATATGAGCTCTACAAAAATCAACGATTTCTTCGAATTTGTTGAAGCAAACTCGAGATTGAATTCTTGTAAAATCACAATCCATTTATTGTATTTCCCCCCTCTCATCCATCTAGCAAGGACAAATTGAAATGGATTAATGTGAGACACAGCCAAAGTTTGGCAAAGAAGTATGTAATGTCTCAAACATTGGACCTCATGGACGCTAGCTAGGCCTAGCTTCTCAACGTGATTATAACAAAGTTCTGCATTAATGAGGTTTTGACTAAGATAATAGATGACATGCTCTTGGAGCTCCTCATCCTCTTGAACCAATACCATACCAATCGTCTCTTGAGACACGACCACATATAACAAGAAATATCAGCTATAGTCGGGTGGACTAAGCACAGGGGCCGATGCCAAGGATTTATTTAAAGCATCGAAAGAATCCTGGGCTCGCTCATCCCAGATAAAAGGAGTGCATTTCTTCAATAAGCGCATGAAACCCTTAGTCAAATTGGAAAAATTGACAACAAATCTCCGCAAGAAGTTGTTAGGGTACACAGGGTACTCCCAAAGGACCGAACACCAAGAACAACCGCTTCACACAAATAGATCACAGATCAATACACCAATGTTTGTCACGTGGTTAAAACCCTCGAGAGGGAAACAGTCCATAGCCCCAGACAAATAGCTACTTGAAGCAATTTATTATGCAGGAGAAAGAAAGTTACATGAGCTTCTCATAATCGATCAACTAGCCAAGGACCCTCTATGCTCTTTAAATAGAGATCATAAACCAATCGGGTGTTAAGCCACGAATCAATCGTAGGTATGATCTAAGAGAAGTTGAACCGTCGGATCACTCTATGTCTAGAACATATCGTGACCATTGGATTAGAATATTTACAAATGCATACTAATGCATACTAAAGAAACACACTTTTACCTAACGGATATATTACACAAGTTGATCTTAACTAACTCCTAAGTGTCTAAATATCCTAACATCCCCCCTTAAGAACAACTTGGGATAGGATTGAAGGATTTACAAAAGTGACACTATTAGGAGAAGGAAGGAGGCATTAGATCCTATCCCCCCTTAAGGACACATTCCTGAACTCCTAACATAGACCGAAGTTTAGAAACTTCGCTTCTGTAAGAGACTTGGTGAAGATGTCTGCAACTTGATCATCTGTAGGACAATAGAGCACTTCAATAACACAATCATGAATAAGAATTCTGATGAAGTGCATGTGTAGCTCAATGTGTTTGCTACACTGATGTAGAACTGGATCTTTGGCAAGCTTGATGGCACTTTGATTGTTGTACCAAAGTGGAGTAGGTTGCTACTGCTCGAATCCAAACTCTGAAAGGATCTATCGAAGCCATAAAGCTTCTTGACTGGCACTAACTGCGGCTCGATATTCTGCTTCTGCTGAAGAAAGAGCAAGAGTTTGTTGTTTCTTACAAGCCCAAGTGACAGGTCCAGATCCCAGACTGAAAACATAACCTGCAGTAGATTTTCGATCATCAGGATCACAGGCCCAATCTGAATCAGTGAAACCAACCAACAAAGGTTTCCCCCCTGTACTATAATGAATCCCAAACTGAATTGTACCTCGAATATATCGAAGTATTCTTTTTGCTGCTTTCCAGTGACTTTCATGAGGAGTTTGCATGTAATGGGCAACATGACCAACGACAAAGGAAAGGTCAGGACGGGAATGAGTCAAGTATAAAAGACTACCAACAAGCTGACGATACAAGGTGGCATCTACTTCAGGGGAAGTACAAGTGGTAGAAAGTTTGACTCCAGACTGGAAAGGAGAAGGGGTTGGTTTACAATCTTCCATGTGGAAGCGACGAAGAAGGTCACAAGCATACTTAGATTGGGAAAGAAAGATTCCTTCTTTGGTTTTCAAGACTTGGAGACCAAGAAAATAATGCAAATGTCCTAAGTCTGACATTTCAAAATTTTGCTTAATACTGGATTTCACATGGGTTATAAGGTTAGGGTCGCTACCAGTAAGGATAAGATCATCAACATAAAGAACAAGTATGATGAGATGGTTTTCTACTTTCTTAGTATAGACATTGGGGTCAGAATGGCATCTAGAAAAACTAGTGTCAAGGAGAAAGTTATCCATTTTGGCATACCAAGCTCTAAGAGCTTGCTTAAGGCCATATAAGGATTTTTTAAGGAGACAAATAAGGCTAGAGTTATTTTGAACATACCCAGGAGGTTGTTCCATGTAAATTTCCTCATGTAAATAACCGTGTAAGAAAGTAGACTTAACATCCATTTGATGGACTTCCCAGTTATGTAAGGCTGCAAGGGAAAGAACAAGGCGGATGGAGTTCATTTTTGCTACAAGGGCAAAGGTTTCATTGTAGTCAATCCCTTCAACTTGGGAAAAACCTTTGGCAACTAACCTTGCCTTAAGTCTTTCAACACTACCATCTGATCCATACTTAGTTCTATAAACCCATTTACATCTGACAAGTTTTCCTCCTTTTGGAAGAGGAAAAAGATCCCAAGTATCGTTCGCCATTAAGGAACGATATTCTTCATCCATAGCTGCATCCCAATATGGATTTCCTGAAGCTTCTGCAAAAGTTTCTGGATCATGATTCTTGGAAACTTGAGCCAAAAGAGAAGAGGCTCGCTGAAACTGAGAACATGTTCGACATGGATCTCTAGGATCACCGACAAGATCACCAGGTGCTTCACATGTTGAACGGACCCATCGAGGAAGTATTGGTGTTGGTGCAATTGGAGAAACATGAGCAGGCGGAGGTGGATTTTCATCCTCACTGTCATCATTAGAAACTGGAGTTGGAAACCTGTCAAGGAAGCTGGAAGAAGAAGAAGAAGAAGGCACAATCGTTGAATTAGGCTCGCAAGCTAAAGATGGCACACCTGCCAAGTTAGGGTCGCAGGCCAAGAGATTTTCATCAAATTTAACATCTCTTCTAATGATTATAGCTTAACATTAATTAATTTTAGTTAATTAAACTTATTGCTTTAATTATAAACATTAGCTACTTATTTTCACTTCTAACTACTCGTTTGCAAAAAAGCAATGCCCCATAATTGCTTATATGCACCAGCTTAGATCCAAATCCTAGGTTCTATCAAGCGCCGAGATGGATCAAATCTCTCGAGGTGCAAACCTCTTCTTAAGTATAAATTGATTTGATTCAAACCAAAAGTCACATCTTTTAATTTAAGGTCCACATATAATTTTATTATTATTAATATTTAATATTATATATGGCTGACATATAATATTTTTTATTTTGTTACGAACGAACATTGCATCGTTTCCCCACTCCTACAATCATGGGTTGTTTAGGAGGCCTTGCACATGGTCTTAAAACCATTTGCAAGGCCCTCCTAAACCATGTACAATAAAACCATGGGTTGTTTAGGAGGCCTTGCACATGGTCTTAAAACCATTTGCAAGGCCCTCCTAAACCATGTACAATAAAACCATGGGTTGTTTAGGAGGCCCTGCACATGGTTTTAAAACCATGTGCAAAGCCTCCTAAACCATGTACAATAAAACCATGGGTTGTTTAGAATGCCTTGCACATGGTTTTAAAACTATGTGCAAGGCCAACATTTTTTTGTGGATAATTCAATTATGTGTTTTTTTATTGACCCACATATTTTTTTTAGGGATAATTAAATTTTTACATTTTTATTGTTTTATTAGGTAGGAAGATTACAACATCTCCCCCATATTAGATTGTTTTTTTGGCAAACATTTATTTTGGCCTATTAGAAAATTTAGTTTTTATTAATAAAAATAACTTTATGAAAGTGATATTATTTTTTATTTTGTGTTACAAAATCTCTCCCATAATATTCACTATCACTATTATTTTTTCCGGACATGTTACAAACTTTACATGATCTCTCCCATAATATTCACTATCACCCACAAAACCTGCTTGCTCTGGAGAGATAATGAGGGGCAGCAAAGGGCGAAGTCTGTTAGCAATGGTTTTAGTAATAATTTTGTAGATGAAATTGCATAGAGCTATTGGTATTAACTTCCCTGGGTGATACCCGACGCTCGTAGAGAGACTGGAATGAGCCGCGCGCGCTAGGGTTTCGTTCGCTCTGTGCCCTGTCGTGGGGGCCCTCGCGCCCTGGTATGGATCCGCCTGACCCCTCGGTGGAGGTTAGGTTTCAGTCCATTGTGGCTGCCCTTCCTTCAGTTCCTGTTGCCACCGCCCCTTCTTCTTCGAAATTCATTAAGCGCTCGGAGGTCCCTGAAGTCAAGCTTAGCTCGGCCGCCTCCAAAAGAAAGGCAGTCGCTCTTTCTGAAAAAGGCCTTATTGGCCTATTCACTGGTTTATGGCCCTCGCCATGTTCTGTGGAAATCTGGCTAAATAAAAACTGGAGAACCCTAATCCAGGGGGAAGTTCAGCAAATTTTCTGTGGGAAAGGGTACTTTGCTTTCATCTTTGAAAAAAAGGAGGATCGCGATCTCATCTTCAGGAATGGACCGTATTTCATGGGTCCAAGAGGTATGTATCTGAACAAATGGGATCTCTCCTTTAACCCTGAAAAAGATATCCCTAAGGCTGTCCCTGTGTGGGTCAAACTCCCGCATCTCCCTCTCCATTGCTGGAATGATGAGGATTTTCGAACAATAGGGAATACCCTAGGAAAATATGTGGATAAATCCGAACCAAAAGCCCCTATGTTTTCCTGTGCCCGTATCTGTGTCGAAGTTGATCTAGAGAAAGGACTCCCAGAGTCAATCATGCTTTCTATTGATGGGTGGAACCATTTGCAAACAGTTGACTACGAGCAAATCCCCTTCAAGTGCAAATTCTGTCATGAGTATGGCCATTTTGCTAATTCCTGTCCGAAGAAACCAGAGAAACCCATCTCAGAAAATCCTCCCAGTGAGGGATGGAATGTTGCTAATGGGAAGAAAGCTGCAAAGCCCTCTAAGCAGCAGACTACCTCAACAAAGAGCCCCCCCGGAAATAGATTTGAGGCCCTGGAGACAGAAGATCAGGAAGCAGAAAATCAGGTGGAAAACCCAGAGAATGATACTCAGCCGAGCTCAGAGCCTCAGGTCGTTATCACCGCGCATCAGGAGAAGGAAGGTCGAGAAGACGGTCTAGAAGTTCGTGTGGAAAAGGGAACTCAAGAAGAGGATCTTGGAGATTCTGGGGAGAAAAAAGATAAATCAACGACCTCTGAAGGATCTATCACTCGCTCGAGGGCAAGATTAAGCACTGAGGAACATACAGACACCTCTGTAGAGGAACACGAACCCCTTTCTAGAAAGGGAAGGAAAACCAACAAAGTCATCAGAGAACAGGAGGCAGCAAGGGAAAAGGCGGCAGGGAAACAGGCCAATCTAGATTTTCTCGTCAAATCTTCACAAGCAAGCAAATATCTCCTTACTGCGGAAGAGGGAAAAAAGGAGAGAGAGAAGGCCCTCAAACAGCAACGTAAATAATGAAAATAGTCTCCTGGAATTGTAGAGGTTTGGGCGGTTCGCAGAAGCTAGAAGTCATCAAAAGATTCAAGTCAATGGAGTTTGCCACAATCCTTCTCCTCCAAGAGACTAAAAAACCTGCTGATGAAAGCATAGCCCTTCTCAAAAGTATATGGACAAATGGAAAAGGACTTGCTGTTAGTGCCAGTGGTGCTTCAGGAGGGCTTCTCTGCTGGTGGAACTCAGATAAGTTTGAGCTGAGTTCTGCTATTGAAAATAGGAATTGGATCCTATTAAAATTAGAAAATAAGGAAACTAGAAGAAAATTCTGGATCGGGAATGTCTACGGCCCAACCATAAATTCTCAAAAGGATAGTTTTTGGACTTCGTTGGAAGAACAGAGCGAGGATAAGAAGCTAGAACCTTGCTTCATAGCTGGAGATTTTAATGTCACTATCTCGGCAGCTGAGCGAAGAGGAGGCTCCAAGGTAAGGGACCCCTTCGGGGAAAGATTGGAAGACTTTATCTCACAATGGGCTCTCTCTGATGTCAAACCCAAAAATGGCACCTTTACGTGGAGTAACAGGAGAGTCGGCCCTGGTCATATTGCAGCTCGTCTAGATCGCTTTCTAGCGAGCACTCATCTCCTCGATCAACTGCCGGAAGTTAAGATCCTATCCTCTGCAGTTTCGGACCATAAACCTATTTGTCTCTTTTTTCCGCCGGTGGAAAATTTGGGGCCCCTTCCTTTTAGATTTAATAGATTATGGCTGGAGTCGAGTGCGGTTAAGGGACTCATCTCAGATTCTTGGAGATGTTTCATTCCAGGCACCCCTGCGTATACGTGGGAGTAGAAGCTGAAGCGAGTAAAAGCTACCCTCAAATCTTGGGCAAAATCTCATTATAAAGAGCCAGAGGAGCAAAAGAAAAATATCTTGAGAGACATGGAAATCCTTCAAGCCGAGATGGAAGTCAGCGAAATCACCAAAGAACACCTAATTCAAGAAATCGATTTGGAATCCAAACTTCAGAAAATTCTTAGAGAAGAGGAGGAGAGCTGGAAACTTCGATCGCGCGTCTTCTGGCTTAAAGGGGGTGATCAGAATACAAAGTTTTTTCAAAATCAATGCAGGGATAGACAGCGGTGGAACTCAATCCGTGAACTTAAGAAGGAAGATGGATCAGTCATTCAAGGACAAGAGGCCATCAGCACAGAGGTAAGAGCCTTTTTTGAGCATTTATATAATGATGCTGAGCCTGTCTCAAATCGTTTGATGGAGGAAATGGTTTCAGACATCCCTGCCTTGATTAGCCAAGAGGACAAACTCAGGCTTGAATCCCCTATCTCAGAAGAAGAGGTCCAGAATTCCATTTGGAGTCTTCATCCGGACAAAGCTCCAGGCCCGGATGGATTCCCCATTTGTTTTTATAGATCCTTTTGGTCTCTAATTAAGAAAGATCTCATGCGTCTTATCACCTGGATGGCAAAAGGAAACATGGGGGGAGCTACCAATTCGACCTTTCTGGCGTTAATTCCCAAGGAGCCTAACCCCTCTTCCATTAAAAAATTCCGTCCAATATCACTTTGCAACGCTTCCTATAAGATTTTCTCCAAAGTGTTATCTCTGAGGCTTAAGAAAATCATCCCCTCCCTCATCTCTCCGAATCAAGGCGGGTTTTTGTCCGGAAGACAAATTAGTGATAATATCCTGTTAGTTCAAGAAGCCATTCACTCCAGCTCTAAAAGGGGGGAGCCCGGGATGGCCATAAAGCTGGACCTAGCTAATGCGTTTGACAGATCGAGGCATTCCTTTATCATTCTAGTTCTAAAGAGTTTTGGTTTTCCTGAGACCTTTATCCTTCAGGTTCAAGCCTGCATTACTTCTCCTTGGATAGCTCCCCTTATCAATGGCCGACCCTCAGCATTCTTTAAAGCCTCAAGAGGAGTAAGACAAGGATGCCCTCTTTCCCATTTCCTTTATATTCTTGTGGCTGACTCTTTAAGCAGAAGACTGAATAGACTCCAAGCTGAAGGTTCCCTTCCAGGTCTCTCCTTTCGTGGCTCTGTCCCTCCCATCAACCATGCTCTCCTCGCGGATGACACAATTCTGCTTGGCATCGCCTCCCCTCAAATAGCAAGGAATTTCCTTAGGCCCCTGGACATCTTCCTTAATTCCTCTGGCAGTTCAGTAAATCTGCAAAAATCCCAAATTTATGGATGGAACTGTCCACCAGCTACCCTATGCAGTATCTCTCAAATCCTTAAAATCAAAGTCAATCCCAATTGGACCCACTTCACTTACCTGGGTATCCCAGTGGTTAAGAAGACATTGACTTCCTCAATGTGGAACCCGGTAATTCAAAAAATTAAAGATAAAATTCACTCCTTGGGATCGAAATGGCTGAATTTAGCTGGGAAGACTGTTCTCATAAAGTCCATCCTCTCCTCCTACCCCATCTACTTAAGTTCAATGGTCCTTGCTCCCAGGAATGTCATCATCAGTATTTGCAAAGAAATTAGAAAATTTTTATGGCAGGGAGGGAAAGTTCAGACCAAAAAGTTTCATTTGGTAAAATGGGAAACAGTCAAGCGGCCTAAGTTTCAAGGTGGGTTAGGTATCAGAGATCCTGAGCTAGTGTGCAAGGCTTTGGGAGCCAAACTGGTTTGGAGGCTGGTCTCGGGAAAGAAAGAATGGTGGAAGGAAGTCATCAGGAAAAAGTATATCAAAAGGCCCAGATCAAAACTGCTGGACAGAGCCTGGGTTGGAAAAGGAACCTCGCTCTGGCAATTGTGTAAAGCATCATTCAATATAATTCATGAGAGCAGTTATTGGATACCAGGGAATGGAAAGAAAATTGATGTCTGGACAAATAGTATTCTGGGGCAGCTGCCTCGCTCCTCCCTTCCAGATCTGCTTCCTCTAGCCGAATGGGCTAGCGGCCAAGGCATTAACACTCTCTTTGACCTCTCTCGCTGGGATTCTCATGGTCGATGGGTTGGCTAGTCTCATCTATCTCCCCCGTCACACCTGGAAAATGCTGCAGACGCTCTCTTCTTATCCCTTCAAGGACTGTCCCCAACGAGTCTCTTAATCTCGGATCAGCTTGGCTGGGGCAAATATGGTCAATATAGTGTTAAAGAAGGATACAGAAAGATAAGCAAGGAAATAAATTCGGTGGACAGGACTTGGAAGCAGGTTTGGCTCACAAACAGCATCCCCAAAGTCAACAATTTCATTTGGCTGCTTCTGCACAACAAGCTGCTTACAGCTGAAAATCTTCGGAAAAGGGGCATTTTAGGACCCTCCAGATGTGCCATGTGTAATTCTGATGAAGAAACTTCCAGTCACATTTTTCTTCATTGCAAGGTCTCGCTTAAAGCCTGATAGATCATCCTTCCTCAGAACTTCGGCCTCAGCTTTCCAGAAAAGGCAATTCAACTCTTTAAGGATTGGCCCAAGAAGTTCCCTGGTTCCCTTAGGAATAAGCCAATTCTAAATCGTCTATGGTCTTCCATTCCAAAGAACCTCTGTTGGCAGCTCTGGTTAGCAAGGAATCGTGCTATATTCAAGGAACAAAAAGTCTCTCCCATCTATATTGCCGCCAAAGCCATAGGGATGATAATAGAAAATTTTGTCTCAGACAAAATCTTTTTTCCCTCTCCGGAGTCCATGCCCGAGCCACTTTCTTCTTGGTGCAAACTTTTTCTAAAAGAAAATAGCTCCCTTCAGTCCAAAATTGGTCCTAAGCTCCTTTCTTGGGAGATTCGCCTTCCCTTGAATGACTTTAACTCTTGGCTTCGGGAGAAAAACTCCGATGCTGTGTTTTTTGACGGAGCTTCGAAAGGCAATCCTGGGGAGGCAGGTGCGGGGGGGATTCTCCTGAATCCCGGAGGACAGGTCGAACATACATTTGCTTGGGGGCTAGGAAGCAAGACCAACAACGAAGCTGAGTGGATGGCTCTTATTCAGAGCCTTCACATTCTCCGGGAAAACAAAATTCGCAAGGCCTTGATTTTTGGGGAC
>LPNX010302424.1:17960-110251 GCA_001517045.1 Pseudotsuga menziesii
ACTCCAGCTGCTCTGAACTCAGGCTCTCGTCTCGGCAATAGCGATATCAGCTTGGTCATCGGCTGCAAGTGCACAGGATGGAGACAGGGTACTGTGGGCACATTGGCTTGTAGTGACAGCGGGATTAGGTTGTTTAAAGAACTTTTGGCTCTTCGTGCTTCTGTAATCAATTCTGTGGCCCCTTTCAGTTCTGTTTCCTCTCTTCAAAGGCAGTTCGCTTGCCTCTCTCTCTGGTCAAACGCAAGCGAAATGGCGCAGGAAGGGGAAAATTCTGGTTTGATGGACATAAAGAAGAACTTGAGGAGACTTTACGAGCTGCTTTCCATGAGTGTTATGGATAATAGAGAGACGGCTCAGGTGATTAAGAAGATGGAGGATACAGTTAGCTACACCTCGAACCAAATTAGCAACCATGATGCTCGCATTGACGACAATGAGAGTCGCCTGCGTGAAATTCAAGGACAGGTTGAAAGAATTGCTGAGGAATTGCAGAAATTCATCTCTATGAACCAGAGCAGCAGAGTCCATGTAGCTTCTGATGGTGTTGTGCTTCCAATGGAGGAGGAGTCAGTCTTGCAGCCAAGAGGCAATCCTTAGTTTTATTTTGCCTGGCGTTGCTTAAATGTTTTTCTGTCTTTAAATGTTTTTCTGTCTTTTAATTAGCAAACAGTTTGTAAGGGTTTACACAACCCGCGGCTATATAAATTTTGAACAGTCTCATTTTGGAATGTGTAAGGAAATTCAGTGGATGATCTCATGGTGTTGCCTCTTTGTTGAGCGCAGACACTCTATCCCACTCTGCTTGTACTGAATGGCTGTGCACAGCCACTTTTAAATATATTTTCTTTCTGTTTCTGTTAAAAAAAAATATTCACTATCACTATTATTTTTTGCTGATATGTTAGTAACGTTACATCACGTTACAAGATCTCCCCCATACTGGGTTGTAGAGTGTCTCTCTCCGCAATGAGCAATGATGACCTTATTGTCTTAAAACATTTCCTGTTATTAATATTACAAAAATGTAACTTCGAACAAATGAACAAATAGCACATGAAAACAAGGCAATATCTTATTGAAAAGAACGACCCTAATTAATGGCAAGAAATCTTGGTCAAAAATGGAAAAGAAAAAAACTTCGCCTATCCTTGCAAAAGAATTGCCAACACAAATCAAACATTGTCTTTACTTTGTGGTCGACAATGAATCTTAAACTTTTAAGAGTAAAAGAGAACACAATATTGTTGTTGGCGAAAAGACTTCGACCATGTATTCTCCGCTCCTTTAAACTTTGAAATGAATCCAATAACGAAGGAATTCCAAAGGTCTATATTTAGTCAACTTTATTCTAACTCATCATTTCTCAATAACGCATATGGTGAAGTTTTATTTGTTGAAGCTGAGTAAGGCTCAAAAAACATCGTGCACCATACGATTGAATCTTGTTTTTTAAATATAGTTTGATTTTTGTTGGAAAAAATTATTTTATTATTTTTATTATTATTTTATTATTTTAAAAAAGCCATTTTTCTACCTCGATATACATTTACTTCACATTAATTTTAATAATATATTTATTATAACATATCTTAATTTTCTTTTAAAAAATGTTTAAAATTGACATTAACTTTAATGATCTATTTATTGTAACTTATCTTAATTTTCTTTTAAAAATGTTTAAAATTTTTAAATACTTAATATAAGTTTTTATTTATATTACCTTTATATGTTTACTCTTTTTAGTTCGATAATAAAAACCAAACACTTCACACACACTTTATAGTAAATTCCAAATGCCATTGCAACTCCACACTTTCCAAACCCTTGTGGAAAGTTGTCACACGTTAGTACACATCTCAATCCTTGAGGTACGAAAGCATCACATGGTGCATCGACCCTGACATCCCAACCGCAAGCACGACCATTTACAGTTTAATCCAAGGCCCAACCTCAAAGGCAGTCTCCAACCGGACCAGTATAAGCCCTAACAAAAAGGCATTGGATAAGCCTGGTTTCATTGTGTGCTCTCTATAGACTAGACTGGTAGGTTTTATTGATTGAGAATGGAGCGGGCATCTTGTTTTCTGTTTGCGTCTGGTATGCTTGGGTTTTTGGAGGATTTTGCAATTTTACTTTTGTAATGGCTGATGTAATTTTATCTGTTTCTGAAAGAGAGTCAGCACCTTTACAGATTTTGCATGACATTTGTGTCACCGAATTGTTTGTTATTTTTATTTTTTTTTAATATCAAGAAACAATATTTTTTCTTTTTAAAAAAAACAAAAAATATCTCAAGGCTCAATAATATAGTAAGTTGAATTTTAATTTCTGTTGTTTGTGGAACGATTTTAAGCTTAGAAATGAGATCAGGTGACAGGAAAACCCTGTATCTGCTCTCTGTAAGATCTAGCTAAAAATGTTTTTGAGCTTTTGAAAATTCCATAAAAAAATCATAACAAAAAACTAATAACAACTAACAAAAACCAAAAGTCAAAAAGGCCCCTCTTTAAACAACTCGATTTTAATTGTCTCCCCAACCACCAAACACCAAGCCGCAAAGAATTAAATGCTCCATCGTGCAATACACCGCCCACGCACGGCGAGCATTTAATGCTGTGCAGCCGGTTGCTTAGCTGCTGGCAGCCTGGCAGCTCTACAATTTTACAGAAATTCCAAACCATTTTGTGATACTTTCTCGCACGTCCTGTGCCACATCTCGATCAGTACGTTGTACTGCTACGACGGCATCACATGGCTATGGCAAGTTGCCAACACTACAATTTTAATTTCTGCAACGATTTGTCATCTTTCTTATCCCTTTTCCTTCCACGAAGCATTACAAAATGGTGCATCTCCTGTATGTTGAATTACTTGATAGGATTCATCTAAGAGTTTTAGCCTGTAGCATAAACCAAGATACCAGAAGAAATGAAGCAGAGTCAGAAAACAGATGAAATTGTTTGCGTGACGGGAGCTGGGGGTTTCATCGCCTCATGGCTTGTCAAGTTGCTCCTCGCCAAAGGCTATATTGTCAGAGGAGCAGTTCGCACCAATCCCGAAGGTATATCCATTCATTACTTGTAGTCTTACTCCATTTTTTTTAATTTAGTTATTTGCTCTACATACTCCAAGTACTTCATACATGGATTCAGTAAAGTGTGTGAAGGATTTGACAAATGCAGATGATGGATCGAAGTACGAGTGTCTGAGAGCCTTGGAAGGAGCAAATGAGAGGCTTCAGCTTCTCAAAGCTGATATTCTCGATTACCAGAGCTTACTCGCTGTTATCCGAGGCTGCCGCGGTGTCTTTCACATGGCTGCCATTCTCAGCAATGACCCTGTAATTACTTCATCACTATATCGTTATTATTCTATCAATTCAATTCATGATTCCACTTCCATGAAATTAGTTGGAACTTTCAATAGCATGAATCAACCATGGACCATTCTGATGCCTTTAGATCTTGTGAAGCATTGTGTTATGATTAATGAATGCAGGATCAAGTGATAGAGACAGCAGTGAAAGGGACGAGGAATGTGATGGAAGCCTGCACAGAAACTGGTGTCAAGCGAATTGTCCTCACGTCTTCTATCGGTGCGATTTACATGGATGCTCACAGAGACCCACTCGCCATAGTCAATGAGAACTACTGGAGCGATTTGGACTACTGTATACAAACAAAGGTACTATTTAACAACAATACTTATGTCAGATGTTATAGAACTAGGTTGAATCAACTTTTCCAAATCATGGAGTAATAATAACTAATTGGGCTGGCTTGCTCATTCATTACAGAATTGGTATTGCTATGCGAAGACCTTGGCAGAGAAATCCGCATGGGAGATTGCCCAGAGTAAGAATTTAGAGCTGGTGGTGATTAATCCAGGCCTGGTTTTAGGTCCCTTGTTGCAGTCCGCCATGAACCCCAGCACTGCTCATATTCTGAAATACTTGACAGGTGGGTAATGTTTATATCTCTGTTATAGTCATCTTGTTAGTAATTTACTTGATGGATTAGCTATTTAATTAATAGTTATGAATCTTGATGATGATCAGGGTCGGCGAAGACGTATGCGAACTTAACTCAGGTATACGTGGATGTCAGGGACGTGGCAGAGGCTCACATCTTAGCTTACGAAACAGCTTCAGCCAGTGGCCAAAGATATTTGTGCGCAGATTGCAGCCTTCATCGAGGAGACCTGATCCACATGTTGGCCAGGCTGTGCCCTCGCTGTTCCTTCCCTACAAAGTACGCACACAATTATATTTCAATAAATTCATGCTCTTGATATGATATATCTAGAAACATATAGATATAAAATTAGGCCATCTTTATATTGCATGTAGGTGTTCAGACGAGAAAACTCCAAAGACGCAGCCATACAAGTTCTCCAGTCAAAAGCTGAAGGATTTAGGCCTTTCGTTTACGCCTATAAACCAGTGCTTAGCCGACGCCATGGCCAGCTTACATGACAGGGGCTTTCTTGAACATTAGCTTAGACGAGGGGCTTTCTTGAACATTAGCTTAGATGCCATAATTACGGTACTTCATGTTTTTGCAGTGCTTAATTCCAATTCTCAGTATCTTATGTTTATAAATATAATTGGCGTAATCATCATGGTTAGGGCTTAAGAATACTTCTAATTGTTAATTTCGTATGGATAGGTTTTTTTTATATACATTGTTTTGGTAACTCAAGATTGATGACAGAGCTAAATTTTGATTTTTATTATTGTTATTATTTTATTATTCTTGGTCATGGCATGAATATATGAATCCATAATTAATCAACGTTATTCACTTTTTTTTTAATTAATTTGTATTTTGATACAAAAGTTCTTAAAGAGCTTTTGAATTGCATTATTAAACATAATATTTTAAACAAATTCACAAATTTTTAAAATACAGTATTTGAAATTTTATTAATGCACTAAGCAAAATTTTATAATTAAATTAATATTTTAAAATTTTAAAATAAATGGTTTAAAATTTTAAAATTTTTAAAATACAATATTTTAAATTTTATTAATGCACTATGCACAATTTTATAATTAAATTAATATTTTAAAATTTTAAAATAAATTCAATTTTTTTTAAATAAAGTAATATTTTAAAATTTCAAAATAAATTCACAAATTTTTAAAATAGAAAAATATTATAAATTTTAAAATAACTTCACAATTTTTTTATTTATTGCCACACATGTAGGATGAGACATAAACCCCTATGCATTTTAATTCTCAAACATAAAATTAAAAAAATTAGAAATTAAAAAAAACAATTTAATTTTTAAAACTACAATTTATAAAAAAGCACTTTAGCTAGCTTTAATATTAAAGCTGATGTTCACATCGAAGTACACTTATGTCTAAACTATTCAAGTGCAATGCTTTTAATTTTCCAAGGGATGACACGACTTAAAATCCATCATCTCCCATAGGCCCACAACCTTTCAAACATAGTACCGGTATGACATTATTGCATTGAAGTGACTTCTTTTCACAGTTCAATATGGAGAGATGTGTAAGTTTTTTGTACTCATCTTAGAGCTAATATGTGTTATTTATAAAAAAAAAATTGTAATAAAAAATAAAATATGGGTTCAATTTAGATTTAGAATATTTTTTAGAACCAAATATAAAAGATTACAAATTAAAACCATAAACATTCAGTTCACATTTCCTCAATATTAAAAAAAGGTTTGCACGTAGAGAGATTTGATTCCTCTCAACGCTTGGTAGATCTTTTTTAACATGGATCTATGTTGGTAGTATTCCAAACGTATAATGGAAAAGTCAGTAATCAAAGTGCAAGATATCAAGCTTACATCACTTTGAGAGAGTGGACTTGCAGAAATATCATGAAATTCAAGATATGTCACTTGTGTGTCTCAAGCTTTTGTAAATTTAAGCCTATGTGCAGAATAGCCCAAAAACCAACATCTTGGATACAGGTGAAACAACCAATCCTAATACTTTCCAAATTTGAGCAGTTTCTTGCCATTAGAAGAATCCCAAGATCATTAACCCTTCTAAAAGAATATATAGCAAAATCCTCTTGGCTTCAAACCAATGAAAGGTGTCGCAACTTTGAACAACTACTGATTTGTTGAATACCCCAATTTGTCAAGTCCACAACTACATGTGGTTCGTCAACGGGTTCATCTCGAGATCAAGGTCAATGAGGAAGGGTCAATGAAACTGAATGCCTGGAATTTCATATTTATAGATATCTAACTGATTAAG
This sequence comes from Pseudotsuga menziesii, assembly GCA_001517045.1. Classification (NCBI taxonomy): domain Eukaryota; kingdom Viridiplantae; phylum Streptophyta; class Pinopsida; order Pinales; family Pinaceae; genus Pseudotsuga; species Pseudotsuga menziesii. The sequence continues at coordinate 24,208 of LPNX010302424.1, forward strand.
TAACAAAAATGGTGCCTCAAAAGGTTCTTCGTCATATTCCCATAATTCCACGTTTACATCAACTATTCAAGTGCAAAATCATAGCACCGTTTATGGATTACCACGTACGAAACAAAAGTGGACATGGTGTCCTTCGAATTCTTGTAGATGGTTATGCATTTAGGGGAATTGAGGGAAAATGGTCAGATTTTAAAGATGAACCTCGAAATATTAGGCTCTCATTGGTAGTTGACGGTGTTAATCCATTCACAGAGGGAGCAGATAATGTTAACAATGATTGTTCCAGGTATTTGTCTATTACAGAGAGAAACTTCCTATGGCTTTGGGTCTACCACAATAGAGTGAATGACACCAGAAATCAATCCATTCCAATATGCAAGAGAAATAAAGACATCTAACACTAAGGGATATGAAGCGTACCTTATTCCGGGTGGTTGATGTAGATCCCCGTTGAGCTTTTCCAACACACTTGTATTCACAGTTCGCTCTCAACAATAGAAAACAAGACAAGCATGCTATATATCAAAGTGTTGGGCCTACTGTAACATATATAAACAATCATGTATAAGCAAATAAATACATCCATGGATACAATATTCATATTTATTCACATGTATTGGACAGGAAAGGGATATTTCTATTAATAAAACAGAGATACAATAGTGACAACCTCTGTCGGCACTTCTTCAAACCCGAGAAACCGAGTCCTCCACTTGAACCTCCACCACTTCAATCCTTCATCACAATGGCAAGCTTACAAAGCAAAGGCAAGCTTGGGAAGAGCAAAAACGTGTGCTCCAAAGGGACAAAGGGATGTAGACTCAACCATAAACAAGTGAGGAAACAATGAACTATAGTTTCCTTTCTCTTCAAGTTCTCCTCCAATGTATCCAAGAGGCTCAATATATAGCACTCCAAATAGGAAATGGAGGGTCGAGTCTGAGCGTTCTCGACGCATATGGAAGGCCAAGAGTCAAGTTATTCAAGACTTTAAGAGGAAAATTCCAAAAACTTTTGTCTTCATGCACATTTCCCGATGTACGCGGGTTTTGGCTCAAAAGTTGTGTGTACATGCAGATATTGCTTTAAAAGTCACATATACACATAAACTGGTGTTTTTTGGGGACTTTCTTGGACATCAAAGTATAATTTGAGCAAAGGGGGTCTAAGGAGCCTGCAGAGGGACATGGAAGGCCATAAAGATGTGATCTACCAAGTGTGGTAAAATTAACTATAACATATGCCCCCTAATGTGTGAGGTCAGAGGGATAACATGATGGCTGAAATACATTATATCCATCCAAGAAGTGGAGTAATGAAGACCCTGGTGGAAGAACCAGCCACTCATTAGTACAATACAATGATAAATCTTTGCATATGACTACAAATATACATATAGGAATCCCAGATACATTAGGGTACAATGGCCATGAATAGGCATGATATATAAATTTCATATGTGGTCATCGCCACATACAATATACAATGGACAAGATATCCATAGTGGATGAAGTTATTTGATAATATACTGGAATCTAGACATGAGATATGACATCTCATGAATACTTGCACATTCAAGGAGGTAGCATATGTGGAATGCCACCAATCTCGGAGGTCTTCTACGCAAACCACTACGAGCACATGTCTTATCATGTGAATAAAGGTGTCGAGGTCGAACATGATAATCCATTATCTGATTACCGGTCATTGATGTAAACCATTAACAGACGCGATGTATTCCACCGATAATGATAATGGGAATCAAGGTACTGAGTGAAATCTAACAAGTGTGAATAGATTAGTTGAGGACGAACACTTGAAAGAATCCATCGATCATGGGGCATTGATTTATTCCCAAAACTGTCGATGGTGAGAGAACCTACCACTGGTGACTGTAAGTCTCAATGAACTCAAACGGAGTCTAGACTCCTATTCCATAATAAATTATCTGAAGTCAATGGAATAGAATCTGTTGGAAGGAGGGCATTAGGGCATCCCCCATCAACCAACTGTAGGTACTCAGCAACGCTGGATAATGTGGAAGAACTCAAACGAACAAGATGTGCATGAACCAGTAACTGTACCGGGAATGGTCGACATGCAAATTCAAGATAATTGAGGAATGACCGAGTCAGTCTAAACTTTCTTCGAACAAGAGCATAAGGGAAATGGTGACTAAACATAGGCAACATAAACTCGATATGCAAAAAGAGACATCTCTGCGACATAGGAGGCATCAACAGAGGATCCATACGGACTAAAATCATAACCAGTCAGTGGAGAAAACTCAGAGTAATGAGTAAAACTCCTAAAGTCATACTAACAACTCAACTGATGGATGTGATATATAGTGCTATGTTCGAAGGCAACACAACTCAATAGCTGCCAAAGATAGTATCATTTCTCGTCCAGTTTTTTTTTTTTTTTTGACTTTTTTCAGATTGAAAATCTTGAAAAATAATAAAAGTTCTTATAGTATACAGCTAGGAGGAGACGAGTGTCACGGGCAAGCAAACTAGTTCCAATTAGTGGAACATACCTATGCTCAATGCAAGGAAGCATGTGGAGGATAAGTACACTCGGGGGACGGTCTCCTCCCGGTAAGGGATGATCAAGCTGCAAAGGATATGTAAAGACTCTGCTTGGCTAGGATTGAGACAGTTTCGGGCTACATGGATTATAACTCTGAAGTGGGGAGCAAACATAAAGCTTAATAAGGCAACCAAAATGCGTGAAATGAAATTACAACTTGATATACAAGGGAGTCCCTGTGGGATATGGCCAGCATAAAGTTCAAGAGGAGTATGAAGCTCTTGCTCAAGGACATGGTGGGACTAATAAGTGACTCCCAAACCTAGAAGAAGAATCTCGACATGGGTACCAATTGCAAAATGAGATCTAACTAGGTCACCCATGTATAGGAAATCTCTACCACTAACATAATGTCACTTCTAATAGCAGTATGAAGGTTCTGTGACATCATGAAGTGGGTTCGTACCTAGAGTCAAGGTGAAATGGTCATAAGGCAATGAATAATGCAAGTGGATGTGGATTCCTAACCTATATGCCAGTTCGAAATTATACCTGTAACATATACAAAAGGGTCAAAGTATCAGTCAAAGTACGCTCAAATAAGGTCCCTACATCACAACATTAGGTCAAACAATCCAAAATAGTCAATAATGGTCCAAACTTTAGAGAGGTGGGTAAAACTTTCGAATTTTTCTATAAAATAGTTAAAAATTCATTTTTACCATACCATTTGGATTTTTACCACACATAGTGTTTTGAACCATAAACTTGAAAAGCTGATTCTGGAAACTACGATCCACGAAATCACGAACCGTCTGGATCAAGTAACTCTTCATGCCATCCTCTTTCATTTACATGCTTTTATTTTAATTTTCAGTGATTGGATTTTATTTTTATGGCACCCTAAAATTGGCATTTTTGGCCCACGTGGAAAATCACTTGATTTCCGCTTGTAGGGATCGACATACATGAAAAATCCTTCGATTTTCATGTATTTACGCAGTTGTTTGATGAACAGTCACGTATAAGTCTATGTTTACCAATTTTTAAGGCAAAGACTCCTGAAACTCTCAAGTTTTGGTGCAGGATGGTTCTTGAGTGGCGTGAGCATGAGCATGAAGACGTGGAAATGGATGTGCAAGGTGATCTAATGGCCTAGCAAGTTTTGAGGGCATGCAGTTTATATAAATTCTGGTGCCTTGGTAGCTAGAGAGCCAATCCAAGACTATTCCAAATGTTTGTGGACTACAGGGATCTAGATACGAAAACATTCCAGATCGACACGATGCCTCTTAGCCTTGAGGTTGATGATATCTACTTTATTACCGGACTACCCCGCAGAGGGGAGGTAGTCAATATACGAGCTCGTGGGGTAGGAGGTGGCCTCACAATTGAGGAGTACATTGCAGTTTACTGCCTACCAGACACGGGAAAGGTTGGGAGTATTATCCCAACGAACTCAATCCAAAACCTTGGCCTCAAGGCCATACTACTGGCACTCGGCAAGATTGCAGGATTGGCATCCCTCCATTAGGATTCCAGGCCATTGATTTTCTATGCGATGGAGTGCATGAGTCCCACCATTTATGATTGGAGTACCTTGCTACTGGGTAACATGAAATAGTAGTTGACAGACTACAAGATGGGTAGAACATGAAACTTCGAGTTTGCAAGCATCTTGAGTACATTATTATTTGAGAGTGTATCAGGGATAACCCCAAGAGTGGAGATCACTCCTCACGGTGCTCGCGATCTAGTTCAGCTGCGCTAGGAAAATGTGATGCAGAGACTAGGAGTAGGGCGAGTGGCCAACCCCTACCCAGCATACTTTTTCCTTTGGTGGTGCAGGCAGATCATAGCTATAGATGACTACCCCTATGAGGGGATAGACTTCTGTGGTGATCCTGACATGCCTATTCCATAGGGATCAGCATATGGTGACATAGGTAACAATCCCGACTCTATTTTGTTTTTGAATTATTTAATTTTTTTTGTGTTTTTTGATATAGTGAAATCAAAAAGACATGTTTTTGTGTGATGACATATATTGATATTGGTCATGTATATGCAGATGTTGGACCTAGACAGCCAGATGGCTTCCCTCGACATCATCAAAGGGGGAGAGGTGACGTTATCATAGGTGTGGATGCAGAGCGCATGCTCCAAAACATCCATACAAAATTCGTTCGACTGACACACCGAGTGCCCATGGCACAATTCAAGGACTTTCCTAAGGCTATAGAACGAAAGGTAGTGGGTGTACCATGAACATGGGTTCGTTTATTCAAACGGCTAGCTAGAGTTGGCGTGTGTTATCATGATCAACACCCTACTCCATAGGCTTAGAGGCCTAGATGTACTTTTTGTTGTATTGACCATGTAGTATATTTTGGTGGCTCGGAAGCCCCATTTTTGTATCATGACATTATGTATTATGACACAACTTTTTGGACTAAATTTTAATGAAAAATACTTATGATGATCGATTATTTATATTTACATGTGTAAATGTGATGTGAATGCTTCATTGTCTATGTACCAAATGCCAATCTAGTACATAATTTTCATATGAATCAACAACATGATTGTAATTTCTTGGAATGTGAATGTATTTAATGTTCTCGACTTGTTGTTCTAACAACCTTACTCGCAAGAATATTCATAGTAAAGTCGAATCTCTAATACGATACACACCATTTAACTGTAAGACCACTAATCACGAGTTAAGACGTACCTCAAGAGACCGAATACCATGAGAGATGGCATCACGTAATAACTCAATTACGATGCTATATTCAGCAATATTGTTCGATGAAGGCTGGAGACATACACCTCCTGAAGACAAAACTTGACCCGTAAGAGTATAAATCACCCAAGCAGTCGAAGCTGAGTTTGAGTGTGGCGGTTGGCACCGTCAGTGTATTCTACATATATCGAAGACTCTATCGACATCTGCCACAACAAACGAAAGCAAGTCAACAAACTCGATCACCACAAGAGAACCGAAACTAAGCTATGCAATTGTACAATAATATATAAAGTATCAGCCTCGATTGAGAATTACGCATAGTATCTTTTGAGATAGAGCCCATTTATAGGCTCTACCAAGGCTGCCCCCTCATAATATACTAACTCATAAGCACCTTTCTCTAATACCCGCTTGACCATGTAAGGCCCATGCCACATAGGTTTGAACTTTCCCGCTCCTAACGGTTCACTAGCTTGGTCATACAAGAAGACCAAGTCACCTTCACTAGAATTTTGGAGACGGACAGACTTATCGTACTGGGATTTAACGCGACGCTTGTTTACCTCAAAAGCTGCCAAGGCATCTCTACGTTGCTCATCAAGTTTCTCTAAGCGGACCAGATGTTCTTCTAATGCAGAAGTCTCTAGCAAAAGTTCTACAGCTAGCTTCCAAGAAGGGATTTCGCATTCAATAGGTAAAATCGACTCCACCCCATGCACCAACTGATATGGGGGAAAATCGGGGGTAGACTTAACCGTGGTTCAGTAGGCCCACAAAGCAGGATCTAACATGATATGCCAATTGGTCTTGCTTTGTGTGATGGTTCTTTGGAGAATGGACTTAAGGGACTTATTCATAGCTTCAACCTGTCCATTCGCTTGAGCATAGCAAGAAGAGGAATGCTCTTGCTTATATCCTAACTTCAAAGATAACTCAACCATCATCTTGTTTTGAAAGTGCCTGCCATGGTCAGCGACAAGCTCTCTCGGGATACAAACTCGGGTGATAATATGGTTGAATATGAAATGCATGGTTGTCTCACCGTCAGCTTTGATAGTGGGCATATCCTCTTCCCATTTTGTGAAATAATCAACAACCACTATGATATGATGATGCCCCCCTATCAAAAGTTGGGTTGCAATCCATAAAATCAACCCCCATTTGGTGAAGGGACCAACGATGATAATCGAATGTAACAGGGCAGGATGTGAGCGCATGTTCCATGCAAACACTTGGCAAGGGTGGCACCACTTGACTGCATTAACAAAATCCTTGAAGATCGACAGCCAAAAATAACCTGCTCTCAAAATATTTTGAGCTGTAGAAATCTCAGATAAATGACCACCACATGCCACTCTGTGGAAATCATTCAGCATAGATTCAACCTCCTCATGGGTTAAACATCGACGTAAAATGGAATCAACCCCACGACGATACAAAGTGTCACCGACAATAAGGTAATTCTTAGCGAAATGACATAACCGTCAACGCTCATCTCATGAGGGATGAGAAGGAACCTTAAAACTTTGCAAATAGACAATAATATCCCCATACCATGGGTCCATAGTCAAAATGAGAAAAATATGCTCATTAATGAAAGAGTCCTCATGAATCTCCTTGTTAAAACCACAAATTTTCACAAAAATGAAATTTTTTTAATGTAACATAAATTGTCTATAGTCGCAATTTGATAACTACTAGCGGCTAGCGGAAAAATGAAATAGTTAACAAAAGTAGTGATTAACTTCAAACACATAAAAACTAATACCACTTTAATTTTGATATGTTAGGTATATGATCTGCATTCAGTTACTTCTAGCTGTACTGATGATTTGATTTTGTCAAGTAGGTGAGAAGTTATGTTCTAAACTGGGGCTTGTTTAGGAATTGCTAACTCAGTTGGATTTTTGGATCTTACAGGTTCAACAGGTAAATTTTTAACAAGTAGGAGTTTATTAAAGCGTTAATCCTAGATGTACTTCCTTAGCATATATAAAATGCTAGAGTAAATTTTGCTTAATAGAGTTCAAGGATACTACGAGGTAAAGTAACTTTTCTTTACTTGTTTTGCAACTATGACAGTATTTTATGTTTATGTCATAATGACCAATATCCTTGTCATACTACATGTCTTTCACCAGCATGACTTCTACTTCAGATATTTTTCTTTCCAACTATAAGCTAAGTTACTTACAAGTTCTACATGGAGCTCATGATTCAATATAACGACACTTTTACAAAAACAATAGTTTCCTACCATTGCTATTTTCTAATATCTTAAACATTGATTATAAGCATGAAAAATAAATCTAAGGCCTTCAAAGCAAAGCTTACAATAGAACCCTTAGCTCTACTTTTGATTCTGCCTTAGTAGAGATGAATTATCAGTTACAGTTATAAATATCTACTTGCATAAAAAGTCATTGGGCTTAAATTTCGTCCTTCCAAGTTCATCATATCACAAGTAATGTAGTAAAATTTCATTATCATATCACTTATAATACTACTAGTATTTTTATCTTTAGCTTTACATAGTCTTACCACCTTGTAAAATACAAAATGTGATCTAAATATTGGTTTGGCTTAAGATGAGTTGGGTCCTTTATGGAAATAAAAAAGATTACTAACTTCCAAGGAGTCTTCCCACCATAACAGTGTTTATATTACTGTCGACTTACAACAATTGTAGAGTCATGCTTGTGTAGGAGGTACTCCCTATACTTTTACTTATTAAAAGTGAATCTAGGATAATACCCTTATCAGATTTGTTTTACATAACCCTAACTTAAGCATAGAATTGTTTTTATTTAATAAAAGGTTTGTAAGAAGACTCATTAGGACTGCTAGTGACAAAGGTCAAAAGTATAACTCCAGTATTGATTTTCCACTTACATACTTTTATCAATAATGGATCTTAATGTTATCCAATGCAATTGATAATATTTTATATACGATTCCACCATTGAATGAATATAGTGATAATGAGAAGCAAATGATAAGAATGATTTATTAATAAACATACTATGGGATATAATGAATAGTTGACTTCACCGAAATGTTGATTGGAATGTTAGCATAATTGGCAAAGATATGATGTCAATACATAAACATTATTATTGTAGTCACCAATTAAATTATTGGCAATAATTTGGTTTCTCAACAGTGCAGTATAAACTATACCATTCGACCCACTGCTGACTGAATAATTCAGTGGGCAGGTGCAGTAGCCTCCACCATGCAAAGTTCGATTTATAAACTCCAAAGGAAACCCTACCCTCCTCATTTCCTTCGAGGTTTTTGGCTTTGCACTATCTGGTTTTCATTGCGACCATGAGAGGCTCGCAGGTTCAGCATGTGACAAACCTTAAGTCTATAGTTTAGTACTCTATCATTGTGCATAGTTTAAGAGTTCACTGTTTTGTAATAGTGGTTTCGTTCTGGGAGATTAGGAACACCGTGAGGGTGGTTTACTTATCTCTGCCAGTTTTTTAGAGGGCTGGGCGTAGTGTTACCCCTGTCTTTGCTCGTGGTTTGCTCCTTCGTCGGTGTAAACTATAATAAGTACCTCGCTACCTCTGTCACAGGTTGGGCACAAGGGTTCGATTTTCAAAGTGCAGTCCTCATTCTAGTTTGATTACCTTCTCGGCTCCAGTTTTTCTTGCCTTCAGGTATAAATTTTACCATACTTTTATTTATAAATTTCAAGTTACAGTTATAGTAATAGAATACACAGTTTCTAATTATATTCTTCGTTCTTTGCTTACAGGTTACAGTTTGTCTTTAAGCTTGGAAGAATCCTCTCCAACGTTGGATTGACTTCAAGACCATATGGGTAAGCCTCGGTTAAAACGTGGCATCTCCCTGCTTGCAATGGTTAAGGGAAAAAGGGTTTTCAATTGGAAAGGAAGCACAGCTTTGGTTCCTCCATTGTTTAGATATTTAGCTTCAGTTAATACTTAGTTTTTATTGTTAAAACCCTTGCCTATTGTAGGGTAGCTCCGGCTTCTATGTCGTGAGTTGTATTTAGCTTTTCTTGACTTTCAAAAAGGATTTATAGCCCCTTTGGCTAAGTAATATCATGCTATGTTTCTTCCTGTTCTCATGGTTTTTAATTGACCTCTGTTTTGAATACTCTCTTATTTATACTTTATCTTATAAAATATATTACTATAACTGAGGTTGTTTTTCTTCATTATCAATGATGTAGAATTACTGTTAAGGATTTCTCTTGTAAATAAATTAAGTTATTGTGAAGACTGTAGCTCAGTCGTAAAGTAAAATTTATAAATTTATAATTATCAGTTGGGATGGATTAGCTAGGGTTTACAGGGAGAGAACCCTTGTATAGATGTATCAATGGTTTCTGTTTACTTCTATTTTGTTATTACAAGAGTATTGATGTTATTTAATCTGTTTATGAAGTATTTAAAAAAAAAAAGTTTATAATATACTATAAATTCTTGAGATAAGACCGTAACCAGTCCAATGCATATTTTATAGTCTTCTAGTTAATTTGTTTACCCGGTTATCATAGTATAGGTTTAAAACTTTTATAAATTAGTTTATGGAAGATTAAAGAAAATTTAGGGTTTCGACCCTTAGGTTATATAACTATCTGGTAATTATAATTAATTCCTGATTAAGTAATTTCTTAGTTTTATTATATATTATGTTTACAGTTACATTTGAATTTGTTTACTATTCTGTAACTTAGAAACTATTCAGAACTTGTAAAGATTATAATAATAACTCTATAAGAGTCTATTTACTTTTTAAAATAGATGGTTTGTAACATAACTCTGTTCTGTTTTACACTAAATAATAGTTTAAGATAATAGATTTTTTTTAAAGGATACACTATGTGGTTATTACCTTGTTATATACCCAACTGTATCTTCTATAAGTTTTATTTATATCAGTATACTCTAGTGTAGTCTACTGTTTCTTTTCCAACGTTTTTTACTTAGTTATACTCAATTAAATAGTAAACATAAATAACCATAACACAGTTCTTTACATAATAATTTACACATTGAATAAATTACTCTGCACTATCTACAGATACAGAACCCTATCTACTATTTTCAATCTCTTATAGATTTCTTTCATCTACTTAAAGCATTCTAGCTGTGCTAGAGTACGACCTAGTTTCCAGGTGCAGAAAAACATAGTCTAGAAATTTATTTTCATTCTCACACATTATTTTCTAAATAAATTTCATTTCTTTAACAATATAATAAGAATACTAATTCTAACATTTCACAAACTAAATTTTAACATTCATACACCAGTCAAACTAAGATTTAATTAAATAACACAGTAAAACAAAATAACATAGAACCTGTTGAGGACAAACGACAACAGGTTTAGGAGGTCGTTCCTCCCTACCAAACTCCTGGAGAGTGATCAAACAATGCTTCCTCAAGACCCTCGAGCATGTTCTTGGTCTTTTTTGGCTGAGAACTAGTGGAGAGTGCAAATAGTAGAACCCTCTATCAACTAACTAGTTCAATATCTCAGTAAACACTCTGCTATCAGCAGTATGATCTTCAGCTTAAAAGCTGCAACTATATCAATCAGTAGTTATCCCCTCAAACACTTTCCAGATTTCCCTTCCATTGAATTTCTCTGAAGCACATTCATTCAACCTGAATGATCACTTCTCTAGAATGAGCAGCCCCCGACTCTCTTCAATGGGAATTTTTATAAAGATTGCCTAGGTCTTTTGGGTTAGTTTTTCATTAATTGAGCCACCTGCTCTAATTCCACTTTCTTGGGGAATCATGACCCCAAATGTAGGGAGGTTGCCACCTGTAACAGTTGGAAGTGGTTTGAGGATGCTGCCACATGTCACTTTGCTCTCCACCTAGTCTCCTCCACCAATTTGACCAGTAAACACTCTTTTAACAGCTCTCCTAAGCTGTTGTCTCCTCATTTATTTATTTATAATAAAATATTCAAAATTTACATTAAATATCCTTGACCGTGCTGAGTCATCAATTACAACTTAGCATAAAAATTAACATATTGTCCTCAATAATATCAAATAATATCAAATTGTTTTTGCAAACTTGGGGTATGTGACACACACACCCCCTTAAAGTATAACATCTTCCTCAATGTTATTTATTCTTCGTCCTCAGAATTCCCCTAGAACAGAATTGGATATGCATCCCGCATATTACTTTCCAATTCCCATGTGGCTTCCTCTGGACTAAGGTGCTTACATTGCACCTTCACCTGACCAATGGTGTAGCTCCGAAGTGTGATCACCCTCCGCTCGAGGATACAGTATGGTTCCAACAGAAAATATCCTTCTGGTTCCACTTGTACATCATCCCAGTTAACAACATGAGTATCATCATGAACATATTTCTTTAATACAGACGTGTGAAAAACATTATGAACTCTTAAATTCGGTGGTAATTCTAATTGATAAGCTACTTGTCCAATCCTAGATAGTATTTCAAATGGACCACAATAACGAGGTGCTAATTTTCCACAACTACCCAACCTCAGAGAGCTCTTTTTGGGTCTCACCTTGATGAACACATGTTCACCTACCTGAAACTCTTTTGGAGTTCTTTTAAGGTCTGCTTGACTCTTTTGTCGATCTTGCGCAGTTTTAAGATTACCTTGTACCTTCTTTACAATTTCTTCCATTTCTTTCAATATTTCAGGACCTAATACTAATCTGTCCACTGGATTACTCCAGGAGATAGGAGTGTTACATTTTCTTCATACAAGATTTCGAAAGGACTAAATCTGGCCGACGCTTGATATTTATTATTATAAGCAAACTCTACCAGAGGCAAATAATCCTCCCATTTACCTGGCTAGTCTTTCACATACATTCTTAGTAAATCTTTTAGTACTTGGTTTACTCTTTCGATTTGTCCATCTGTTTGAGGATAGAACGAAGTACTAAAATTTAGTGTAGTGTTTAATCCTTTAAATAGAGATTTCCAAAAGTTACCTGTAAATTTAGGGTCTCTATCTGAGATTATAATTTTCAGTATCCCATGCAGTTGGAAAATTTGTTTTAGGAAGATATCAGCTATGTTTGAAGTTTTATACGTAGTTTTAACAGGTATAAAGTGGGCTACTTTACTTAATTTATTGACCACTACCATGATAGAATCATTTAAATTCTAATTTTTAGGCAGTCGAGTAACAAAATCGAGACTAATTATCTCTGATTTCCAACTAGGAATGGGTAATGGCTGAAGCAATCCAGCTGGGTGTTGATGTTCAGTTTTCACCTGCTGACATTCAAAACACCTAGCAATATATTCTACTAGTTCAGTCTTCATATTTGGCTAAAAATATTCTTTTCTTAACATAGTTATAGTCTTCTGATAACTTGGATGGCCTGAGTATGGAGTTTTATGGATTTCATCTAAAATTAATAACTTAACTTTAGGTACATTAGGTACATATATTCTATCTTTATACAGTAAAAATCCTTTTTCATTCAAACTGTACCATTTATTTAAGCTTTTTGTTGGATTTTCTTTCGTTTTAGCTTGTAAATTTTGGTAAATTTCATCTTGTTCTAACCCTGCTTTAAGCTGTTCATCTAGATCTGTTGTATAAGTGCTGATAACTACCGTATAGTTCAGCCTTGCATTTCTACTTAATGCTTTAGCAACTTTATTTTCTTTTCCTTTAATGTGCCGAATTTTGAAATCATACTCACTTAGAAAAGCTAGCCACCTAGCTTGTCTAACATTTAGATTAGGATGATCTAACAAATATTTTAGTCCTTTATTATCAGTCATTAGAATAAATTTTCTACCAATTAGATGATGACGCCACATCTTTAGAGCATGTATAACAACAACTAATTTCAGATCATAAGTTGCATAATTTTTTTCATGAATTTTTAATTTCCTAGACTCATAAGCAATAACATGCCCTTCTTGAGTCAATACTCCACCTAAACCATCATTGCAGGCATCGGTACACACTACAAAATATTTATTTGGACCAGCTATTCTTAAAATAGGTGCGCTGGTTAATAAAGTTTTTAACTTTTTAAAGCTATCATCGCATTTCTGGTTCCAATCAAATTTCTTTCCTTTCTTCTGCAAAGAAGTTATCGGATTTGTGATTCTTGAAAAACCTTCAATGAACCTCCGGTAATAACCAGTAATTCCCATGAAGGATCGAACATCAGTCACATCCTTACGAACCAGCCAATCTTCAATCGCCTTTATCTTTTCGGGATCCACCGAAATCCCTTCCTTAGTCACCACATGACCTAAGTACTGAATTTTATCCTTAAAGAAATCGCATTTACTAAACTTTGCAAAGAGTTGATGATCTCGTAACTCTTGCAAAACAATTTTTAAATGTTTTTTATGTTTGTCTTCAGATTTCGAATAGATTAATATGTCATTGATAAACATGACCACAAACTTATCTAGATACTTATGCATAACGTTGTTCATTAAACACATAAAAATAGTTGGAGCGTTAGTAAGCCCGAATGGCATGACGACAAACTCGTAATGACCATATCAAGTCCTAAAAGTTGATTTAAATATGTCTTCATCTTTGATGCTAACTTGGTGATATCCAGACCTTAAATCAATTTTTGAAAACACCGTGGCTCTATGTAGTTGATCAAACAGATCATCTATGCGAGGCAACGGATATCTATTTTTAATAGTCATCTTATTCAACTGACGGTAATCTATGCAAAGTCGCATAGTCACATCATTTTTCTTAACGAAGATGACAGGTGCCCCCCAGGGAGACACACTGGGTCGTATATACTTCTTGTCAATAAGTTCTTTTAATTGTGATTTAAGTTCATTAAGTTCAAGTATGTTCATTCGATAAGGGGCCTTTGAGCTGGGTACTGCACTAGGTACAAGTTCAATGGTAAAATCTAGTTCCCTTTTTGGAGGTAGTCCTGAAATGTTTTCCAGAAATATATCAGCATACTCTCTTAAAATTGGTATGTCCTCCAATTTTAATTTATCTGTTTTATTTAGATTTTTCTCATCAGTTACTGTTACTGCATAAGCCTTACAACCCTTCCTAACAGCTCTCTTAAGCTGCAAAGTAGAAATCTACCTTATGGTTGTTTGTCTAGGGATTCCCTTTACACTTATTGATTTTCTATCAGTATTTATACACGTAAAGGTTTTATCATAACAATTTAAAATCACCATATGTTCCTCTAAACAATCCATACCGATTAGTATGTCGTAAGAACCAAAAGGTATTACATTAAGATTTACAACAATTTCAAATTTATCTATAACTACTGCACATTTATTTACAAAACAAGTTACCTTCCTTTTTGCACCAGTGGCTAACTGAACCAACCAAGAAATTTCAAAATTTTCAATAGGAAGCTTACATTTTTCTACCAATTTAGGTGAAATATAACTTATACTGGCTCCTGGATCAATTAAAATTGCTATAGGGGTTTGTTTTATCTCACCTTCTACTTCCACCATGGAAATATGATAGTCTGCTTGTCGATTCTCCAAGGCTGCATTAATTCTGGGCATAGTCCTCGCTAGGTCTCCAGTAGTCATCTCCTCCTGTATGGTATGGATAGTATCGGCAGTATTTTTTTTATTAGGACATACTGAGGCATAATGTGGGCCATTACACTCCCAGCACTTTATGGGTTCTTTGCGTTCAAAGTTCTTTGTGTAATTTCCATGATTATTAGCAGACTCCCCTTTGAATTGATCTGATTGCTTGGTGAATTATTCCTATTCCCTTGGAAATTCTTGTTAGGAAAATTTTTGGCCTTATTATTTTTAGAATTCCGGTTGGGTACAAACTCTTTCTTCTTTTGATGATAATGATTGTTATTCTTTTTGGCCTTCCAGTTGGCCATGCTCTCCTTCTTCTGATTCTGTTCAAAACATAAATTGGCTTTTCTCATAGCTTCTTCCATAGTTTTTGGATTGTCATACTCAATCCTATCCTTTATGTGATAAGGTAAACAGCTGAGGAATCGGTGTACCTTTGGTTTTTCATCTACAAGGTATGACACATACCTAAGCAGACTTAAAAACTTGTTGTTCAAATCTTTCATAGTCATTGAACCTAGTTTAAGCTCATAGAATTCTTTTGCTCTCTCTTCATAGTACTGCTCAGATAAAAATTTATTTTTAAAGTACTTCTTGAAGGTACTCCAATTTACATTCTTCTCTCTTATTCCCTTCACTCTCTTTAAGTCTTGCCACCAAATATCAGCCTTCTCTGAAAGATTGTAGATATCCATTCTAGCCTTTAATTGGTTAGAATAATTATAAATCTGGAAGTACTTCTTCACCCAGATAACCAGGATTCTACTTCCTCCCCCTTCTCAGTTCCTCCATTGAATGTTGATGGTTTAATCTTTTTAAACTCCCCAGAAATTTCCTCATAAGGTTTATATTTTCTCTTTTTAGTATAATGGTTGTCATCACTACTATCACTAGTGGAATGAAAATTACGTTGATTACCAAATACCTCTGAATATGAGTTGTTTTCATTTTTAGTCTGTTTAATCTTTTTATATTTATGTTGATGACTTATATCTTCTGAATCAGCTCTTTTACCCCTTCCCTCAGTTTGAAATATTTATGTTAAGATCTGATTCAGCTCCTCCTGAGCTCTCAGAATCCTTTCATTTTCTCGTTTAACAGATTCCATTTCAAATTTTAAGTCTTTCATTGTTTGTAAAAGTTCTGAGGAATTAGTGGTTATGTCTTCTTGTATAGGGTCTCTTTGTAAGTTTTATTGTTCAGTAAAGGGAGATTCCTCTTCCGCATATTCCTCCAGTCTTTCCATACTTGTTGTTAAACTTAGAAACAATTTCTCTGTTGAATAACATTAAAAGAAAATAATATCAGCAAAATAATTTAAATTCACTATTTCATAAAGGCAAGTTGGGCTTCATCAAGGCCTAGTGTTTGAACTTTGTGCTCTGATACCACATGTCAAAACCCCAAATTTTCACAAAAATTAAAAAAATTTAATGTAACATAAATTGTCTATAGTCGCAGTTTGATAACCACTAGCAGCTAGCGGAAAAATAAAACAGTTAACAAAAGTAGTGATTAACTTCAAACACATAAAAACTAATACCACTTTAATTTTGATATGCTAGGTATATGACCTGCATTCAGTTACTTCTAGCTGTACTGATGATTTGATTTTGTCAAGTAGGGGAGACGTTATGTTCTAAACTGGGGCTTACTTAGTAATTGCTAACTCAGCTGGATTTCTGGATCTTACAAGTTCAACAGGTAAATTTTGAACAAGTAGGAGTTTATTAAAGCGTTAATCCCAAATGTACTTCTTTAGAATATATAAAATGCTAGAGTAAACTTTGCTTAATAGAGTTCAAGGATACTATGAGGTAAAGTAACTTGTCTTTACTTGTTTTGCAACTATGACAATATTTTACGTTTATGTCGTAACGACCAATATCCTTATCATACTATATGTCTTTCAACAGCATGACTTCTACTTTAGATATTTTTCTTTCCATCTATAAGCTAAGTTACTTACAAGTTCTACATGGAGCTCATGATTCAATATAACGACACTTTTACAGAAACAATAGTTTCCCGCCATTGCTATTTTCTAATATCTTGAACACTGATTATAAGCATGAAAAATAAATCTAAGGCCTTCAAAGCAAAGCTTACAATATAACACTTAGCTCTACTTTTGATTATGCCCTAGCAGAGATGAATTATCAGTTACAGTTATAAATATCTACTTGCATAAAAAGTCATTGGGCTTAAATTTCGTCCTTCCAAGTTCATCATATCACAAGTAATGTAGTAAAATTTCATTATCATATCACTTATAATACAACTAGTATTTTTATCTTTAACTTTAAATAATCTTACCACCTTGTCAAATACCAAGTGTGATCTAAATATTGGTTTGGTATAAGATGAGTTGGGTCCTTTATGGAAATAAAAAATATGAATAACTTCCAAGGAGTCTTCCCACCATAATGATGTTTATATTACTATCGACTTACAACAATTGTAGAGTCATGCTTGTGTAGGAGGTACTCCCTATCTTTTTACTTATTAAAAGTGAATCTAGGATAATGCCCTTATCAGATTTGTTTTACATAACCCTAACTTAAACATAGCATTGCTTTTATTTAATAAAAAGTTTGTAAGAAGACTCATTAGGAATGCTAGTGACAAAGGCCAAAAGTATAACTCCAGTATTGATTTTCCACTTACATAATTTTATCAATAATGGATCTTAATGTTATCCAATGCAATTGATAATAGTTTATATACGATTCCACCATTGAATGAATATAGTGATAATGAGAAGCAAATGATAAGAATGATTTATTAATAAACATACTATGGGATATAATGAATAGTTGACTTCATCAAAAGGTTGATTGGAATGTTAACATAATTGGAAAAGATACGATGTCAATACATAAACATTATTATTGTAGTCACCAGTTAAATTATTGGCAATAATTTGGTTTCCCAACAGTGCAGTATAAACTATACCATTTGACCCACTATTGACTGAATAATTCGGTGGGCACATGGAGCAACCTCCACCATGCAAATTTCGATTTATAAACTCCAAAGGAAACCCTGCCCTCCTCGTTTCCTTTGAGGGTTTTGGCTTTGCACTATCTGGTTTTCATTGCAGCCATGAGAGGCTCACAAGTTCAACATGTGACAAACCTTGAGTCTATAGTTTAGTACTCTATCGTTGTGCAGAGTTTAAGAGTTCACTGTTTTGTAATCGTGGTTTCGTTCTGGAAGATTAGGAACACTGTGAGGGTGGTTTACTTATCTCTACCAGTTGTTTAGAGGGCTGGGCGTAGTGTTACCCCTGTCTCTACTCGTGGTTTGCTCCTTCCTCAGTGTAAACTATAATAAGTACCTCTCTACCTCTGTCGTAGGTTGGGAACGAGGGTTCGATTTTTCGAAGTGCAGTCCTCGTTCTAGTTTGATTACCTCCTCGGCTCCAGTTTTTCTTTCCTTTAGGTATAAATTTTACCATACTTTTATTTTTAAATTTCAAGTTACAGTTATAGTAATAGAATACATAGTTTCTAATTATATTCTTCGTTCTTCGCTTGCACGTTACAGTTTTTCTTTAAGCTTGGAATAATCCTCTCCAACGTTGGATTGACTTCAAGACCATACAGGTAAGCCTCGGTTAAAACGTGGCATCTCCCTGCTTGTAATGGTTAAGGGAAAAAGGGTTTTCAGTTGGAACAGAAGCACGGCTTCGGTTCCTCCATTGTTTAGATATTTAGCTTCAGTTAATACTTAGTTTTTATTGTTAAAACCCTTGCCTGTTGCAAGGTAACTTCGACTTCTATGCCGTGACTTGTATTTAGCTTTTCTTGACTTTCAAAAAGGATTTATATCCCCTTTGGCTAAGTAATACCATGCTATGTTTCTTAAAGTATGGAGGTTCTTCCTGTTCTCATGGTTTTTAATTGACCTATGTTTCGAATATTTTGTTATTTATACTTTATCTTATAAAAGATATTACTATAAGTGAGGTTGTTTTTCTTCACTATCAGTGATGTAGAATTACTGTTAAGGATTTCTCTTGTTAAAAATTAAGTTATTGTGAAGACTGTAGCTCAGTCGTAAAGTAAAATTTATAAATTTATAATTATCAGTTAGGATGGATTAGCTAGGGTTTACTGGGAGAGAACCCTTGAATAGATGTATTAGTGGTTTATGTTTACTTCTATTTTTTTATTACAAGAGTATTGATGTTATTTAATCTGTTTATGAATTATTTAAAAAATAAATAAAAGAGTTTATAATATACTATAAGTTCTTGAGATAAGACTAACCAGTCCAATGCATATTTTATAGTCTTCTAGTTAATTTGTTTACTCAGTTATCATAGTATAGGTTTAAAACTTTTATAAATTAGTTTATGCAAGATTAAAGAAAATCTAGGGTTTCGACCCTCAAGTTTATCTTGCACAGGTTATATAACTATCTGGTAATTATAATTAATTCCTAATTAAGTAAGTTCTTAGTTTTATTATATATTATGTTTACAGTTACATTTGAATTTGTTTACTATTATCTAACTTTAAAACTTTTCAGAACTTGTAAAGATTATAATAATAACTCTGTAATCTCTGTTTACTTTTTAAAATAGATGGTTTGTAACATAACTCTGTTCTGTTTTGCACTAAATAATAGTTTAAGATAATATATATATATATATATATATATATATATATTTTAAAGGATACATTGTGTGGTTATTACCTTGTTATATACCCAACTGTATCTTTTATAAGTTTTATTTATATCAGTATACTCTAGTGTAGTCTATTGTTTCTTTTCCAATGTTTTTACTTAGTTATACTCAGTTAAACAGTAAACATAAATAACCATAAAACTGTTCTTTACATAATAATTTACACGTTGAATAAATTACTCTACTGTCTAGAGATACATAACCCTATCTACTATTTTCAATCTCTTATAAATTTATTTCATCTACTTAAAGCATTCTAGCTGTGCTAGAGTACGACCTGGTTTCCAGGTGTAGAAAAACACAGTCTAGAAATTTATTTTCATTCTAACACATTATTTTCTAAATAAATTTCAATTATTTAACAATCTAATAAGAATACTAATTCTAACATTTCACAAACTAAATTTTAACATTCATACACCAGTCAAACTAATATTTAATTAACTAACACAGTAAAACAAAATAACATAGAACCTGTTGAGGACAGACGACAACAGCTTTAGGAGGTCATTCCTCCCTACCAAACTCCTGGAGAGCACTCAAACAATGCTTCCTTAGGACCCCCAAGCCTGTTCCTGGTCTTTTTTGGATGAGAACTAGTGGAGAGTTCAAACAGTAGAACCCTCTATCAACTGACTAGTTCAATATCTCAGTAAACACTCTGCTCTCAGCAATATGATCTTTAGCTTAAAAGCTGCAACTAGATCAATCAGCAGTTATCCCCTCAAACACTTTCCAGATTTCCCTTCCATTGAATTTCTCTGAAGTACATTCATTCAACCTGAATGNCCCCTAGCTCTCTTCAATGGGAATTTTTATAAAGATTGCCTAAGTCTTTTGGGTCAGTTTTTCATTAATTGAGCCACTTGCTCTGATTCCACTTTCTTGGGGAATCATGACCCCAAATGTAGGGAGACTGCCATCTGCAACAGTTGGAAGTTGTTTGAGGATGCTGCCACATGTCAGTTTGCTCTCCACCTAGTCTCCTCCACCAATTTGACCAGTAAACACTCTTTTAACAGCTCTCATAAGCTGTTGTCTCCTCATTTATTTATTTATAATAAAATATTCAAAATTTACATTAAATATCCTTGACCCTGCTAAGTCATCAATTACAACTTAGCATAAAAATTAACATATTGTCCTCAATAATATTAAATAATATAAAATTGTTTTTGCAAAATTGGGGTATGTGACACTCCCCTTCATCCAAACTAGGAAAGTCTGATATGAGCTCCGCAAAAATCAACGATTTCTTCTAATTTGTCGAAGCAAACTCGAGATTGAATTCTTGAAAAATCACAATCCATTTATTGTATTTCCCCCCTCTCATCCGTCTAGCGGGGACAAATTGAAATGGATTAATGTGAGACACAATCAAAGTTTGGCAAAGAAGTATGTAATGTCTCAAATGTTGGACCGCATGGACGCTAGCTAGGCCTAGCTTCTCGACATGATTATAACAAAGTTCTTCATTAATGAGGTTTTGACTAAGATAATATATGGCATGCTTTTGGAGCTCCTCATCCTCTTGAACCAATACCATACCAATCATCTCTTGAGACACAGCCACATATAACAAGAAATCTTAGCTATAGTCGGGTGGACTAAGCACAGGGGTCGATGCCAAGGATTTCTTTAAAGCATCGAAAGACTCCTGGGCTCACTCATCCCAGATAAAAGGAGTGCATTTCTTCAATAAGCACATGAAACCCTTAGTCAAATTGGAAAAATTGAAAACGGATCTCCGCAAGAAGTTTTCCATCCCTTGCAAACTCTGAAGATGTCTAATATTATGCAGGGGAGACAATTGAATTATTGCCTCAACCTTTAAAGGGTTTACCCTAATACCCTCCTTGGAAACAATAAACCCTAGTAAGCGACCTACTTTCACGCAAAAATATACACTTATGAGGATTTAACTGAATTTGATATCGATGGCATATTTCGAAAACCAAGCGTAGACGGTCAGGATGTTCCACTCTCAAACAAGAGTGAGTAGCTAAATCATTAAGATATAGTTCAATCAATCGCTTAAGGTAGTGAAAAGTGAATTTCATATCCCGTTGAAAAGTAGCTCCGACATTTTTAAGGCCAAAAGGAATTTTTCAATATGCAAACGTACCCCAAGGACAAATGAAATCCATTTTATGTTTATCCTCGAGTTTGATCTGAATCTTATTATATCCTGAAAATACATCCATAAATGAGAATGCCTCGCTTCTCGCACACTCATCCAAAATCTAGTCAATAAATGGTGTGGGGAAGTTATCCTTAGGACAATCTCGGTTCAAGTCTCTGAAATCAGTGCATACATTGGTAGTTCCATGTTTCTTGTCAATCGGAATCGAATTGGACACCCATTCAGTCAAGGGAACGGGATAGATGAAGCCAGCCTTAAGAAACTTCTTTATCTTTGCCTTAATAGAGGGTTCTTTCCTAGTATTCATCGCACACAAATGTTCTTGAACAGGCCTAGCATTTGGATATGTTTTAATCTCATGTTCAACAATACGAGGGTCTATTCCTGGCATTTCCTCATACGACCAAGAAAAAACATATCGAAATTCTTTAAAGAGCTTAGTTTATGCTTCAACCTCATCAGGGGAACAATCCGCCCCAATGTACACATTTTCATTCTTTCCAGGAGTTCAAGAAATGTTGATAGGTATGTTAGGTGACAAATTGGCCATGTTCCCTTCGGCAAACTTACTAGGAGCACCTAATGGGACCACGAGCCTACCAACTTTCTCACTAACGATTGCCCTATAGTCATCAAACTCCATACGTTCAAGATCCAGAAGAAAATAAGATCTATGATGTAACTCTCCCCAAGGTTGTTATACACCAGACATAGCTTTGAGAATAGCTTCATCCATTGGAAAAAGGTCATCAAAGCAGTCATGTGAGTGAGATGACGCAACTACAAAAGCAGGCATTGCATAAAGGTCTTCCTCCTCCATACGCAAAGAGGAAGGACTAGGATCTACAACAAAACCAAGATTAGCTTGATAAGCCACCAATGTTGTAGATAACAGCATGTCTATCTTGGCAGGTCTAGGGTCCTCATCCGAGGTGATTGAAGAAGGGAGAGTCCAAGGATCTTCCAAATACGAAAAGCGAAATGGAACCGAACTTAACGATGACGAATCTCTACCAAGACTAGAACCTATGGTAAGAATTGGTGCAAGACAATTCAAAGTTCCCATCAATGATGGATACATTCCCTCCCCAACATTCTCAGTTTTCGGCTAAGAATTATCAATCACTGGGATAGTAGCTCCTGGCGATGCTTTCATATCAAAATTATCAAAATATTTCTGATTGATTGTAACAATCCTCCATTCAAAAGGAAAACAAATCACTCGGAAGAGGGATGATGAAACCACTTTCATATTGTAAATCTAGTTATGGACCAGTAAAATATTATAGTTGAGGGGCACATCAACCACCTCTACCTTGATCGTCACTATCTTCCCTCCCAATTGGACCTCAAGAGAAGGAAGTATATCATGCGGCTGAAAAGATATCCCATCAAAAGCAGTCAACATGGTTCCAAACTTCGACAACGTAGGAGAACCTAAGACCTTCCAACACGCTAAAGACATCACAGAAGCCGTAGCACCTTCATCGATCACTATGCGCTTGATGGTGTTTTTCATACACTCTACCTGCACCAAAAGAGACACATAGTAAGGAAAGCAAGGATGGACTTCATGAGTTTCAAATTTAATCACTGAAGAAGGGTTTGAATCAACCACTCCAAGAGTAGAAAAGAAGGATTTCCTCTATGAAGGGAAATTCTGAAGAACTTCTAAAGTGGACATCGCACAAGGAGTCTGAACCAAATCCTCAACAATGGAATAGTTCTGGGCGGCTTGAAAATTAGGATTGTGCCCTGGACGCTTTAAGACTCCCTTAGGAATTTGAGTTGGAGATTCACGCTTGTCACTAGGTTTATCAATACGCAAAGGGGTCTCGGGTAGAGTAGGTTCTTTACCAAGGCCGGGTTGCAATGAACCATAATCTTTAGCTCGTGTCAAAACATTCTCTACGGACATCATATTGATGCAGCCATGGCCACTTACGGTGTTCAGCGGGTTTTGACTCCCACAAGAATCACTTTCAAAGTCCACGGTCCTCGAATTCATATTTTGATTTTGCAGTAAAGGATTCATCAACACAGTTGCGCTCTGTGCAATGAATTTTGAGGCATCTTCCATACAAGGGGAAAATGTGAGTGAGGTGATCCACCCCGCAAAGCTTGCAATGGAACTTGACCTTAAGTTTAGACTTCTTGCCCCCCCCCCCAAGCATTACTATCATTATTTTCATCATTAGCATTTACATTCCTATTCCCACCCTTACAATTGTTTCTTCCTTTCTTCTTATTCCTTTCGAGCTGATGGTTTCCATTCTGGTTCGACGATTGCATAGAATGTACATCCATCATTTGAGTGGGATGAGAAGAAGACGTATCTTGTCCCGACGTAGGCTGGTTAATAGACAAACTTTTAATTTCATTCGTAACTGATTCTATGGGTTTAGAACCTGTGGAACCAACAATGTCATTCGCATGTGGCCTAGGTTTGAGCTTAGGATTGAAATTGGACCGCGGTGCGTTTAGAATAATCTCATATAAGAGCTCGGACTGAGCGTAAATCAAGTCTAGTTGCTGAGCTCGAAAGAAAACATGTTCTTCGTTCATCACTCCAGATGTGGAAACATACTTCGCTATATATGGAAATAACGATGTGAGGAACCACTCCAAAAGAAACTCTAGTGGAATGTGAGCCTTAATCAACCGCTTTCATCTATGCCACTCTTGAATATGATAAGAGATATGGGTGGCTTTATCTTGCCGAAATGTTGACAAGAGTTCAGTACTGACATCGTAATGCACATGTAGCTGAAATTCATTGAGAAAGGTAATGGCTAAGTCATTAAAAGTACAAGATGTGCCCCCAAGAATCTCTATATACCATTTTACCACAGGACCCATGAGGGTGCATTGAAATAGTCGTAAAGGAACGGAATCATGATTCAATGAATTTGAAGAGCACCGTAGGTGGAAAGTCGTAACATGCTCACCAGGGTCCTCACTAGTCTTACCTTTGAATTTTGGAATGCTTGAAGGAAGCTTAGCAGGATCAAGCGGCCATATCGGGTCATGAGACACAGGTTCATTTTTCAATCTCGATTTGTCAAGAAAATTTAACATCTCTAGGAAAGGGAGCCTAGGCTGTTCCATTTGGTTCCATGCTCCCTGATAAGGTTGGTTCATGTAGGTCTGATTGTTGTAAATACCATGGCCTTGGCTAGTGGGATAATATCCTTCTCCCACTTAACCCATAAAAGGGTGCATGGGAATATTGTAATTAGGAATACCTTGAGACTGGGGTGCTACAAATCCATAGTTGTATAATTGATAAGCAGAGTGATTCACTGACCCATAAGGTGGTACATAAGGTGGTATATAAGTTGGTACATACCATGCTGACACATAAGGAGGCACATAGCCTTATGACACTAAGGTGTGAGTAGACCCGAGAACAACATGGCTAGTGGTAGTACTCCATATCAAAGGACCATGTGAGTTATGGGGAGGGTGCGTCATTAGAAACGCATTTGAAGGAACATGTGTCAAATAATATGGAGCATGTGATGGGATATAACTTGTGTTCCCAATGTTCACATGTCTAGGGTCACTTCCATGAATGGGGATACCAGTACTATGGCTAGGTTGTGTGTGTGAGGATCCTCCCACTACAGGAGTGGAAGGTGCAATATGACTACTACCAAACCTATCCTCCTGGAAACGAATGGCAGTGCCCCTAGGAATAGCACTAGGGTCAACACCAGATCTGACATTGGGTGAGGAAACGGTCTCAGGAAAGTCTTGCATGCCATATCTAAATGGGCCAGTGCTACAGGGTCTCAAATGAGTCTCACTGCTCAATACATGTGAAAAATATCAGTGTTCTGCGTTTATATAGTATGGAAACTGTGATAGTACATTATGTCACGTCCCAACCTTAAAGTGATTGGGTTCTTTCGAAGTCCCATATAAACTTTCAGGCGTGTTCTCTACCCCTAGGGGTGGAGAATGGGGATGCTCCGGGATCTCATATGTATGACTCATGGTGAGATCTGTGTGTGAATCAAAGTGAGTATCGGTCCACCCGGACTATCTGGTTCTCTTCTGTGAAGGAGGAGGCGACATAGAAGGCAGAATACCTGCTAAACGTCGAGAACGACTCAATTACGCTCCCGGATCGATGATGACTCAACAAAAAATAAAAAGACTCAAACTAATTATGCACCCTAAAGAAATCTAACCTACATAGAGCACACTCCTAAGAAAATCTACAGCCAAAATACAAGAAAACCAAGGGGAGGATATGTGAGCTCCCGAATGCAACAGGTATGTCTCTCCTAGGAGAGGCTTGAGACTCATACACTACAAGAGGAGGTGTGTAACCAATTATAGTGGCCCTCAGCTACAACACATAAAGAGACTATGTTGTCTGATCCCTACCTGGCTAGGACACTCACAGAATAACCTCTGCAAGTACCCCCTCCGATACCTAGGTAAGACAACTAAGGTCACCCCAATATAACCAATGCTCAAGCAGACAGTCACAGGAGGGATCTACAATATGGGCAAGGTAGAAAATACTGAATCTCGAAACCACCAACCGGTACCTCAAAATCCCCTAGATACATCATACGAATAAGATCCTATAAATATCTCTGGCGCTCACAGAAAGTAGCCAAGGGCTATCCAAACCACAATCGTGTACGCTGCCTCATTCTTAACTCATATGGAAGAGGAGCCTCCTGAGAACACTAATTATACCAAGGATTTCACTCTCTCACCTGGACAGACACCTACTTGTTTCGTTTAGTAGTCTTGGAGAATTAACTTACAATGAACTATTCCAAGACTCTAAATCCTAATCTTGTTGATGTACCCTATCAAAGAAAATTGTGTAAATCATTTTAAATTAAGCATTGATTTTAGTGGTTGTGATTACTCAAAGGGAAATGACCATGCAACCAATGATGTTATGACTTAGTAGTCACAAGTAAATGTGCACACCTAACAAACAATTCCAAGTGCAATTTTGTCTAAATGAGAAAATAGGGTATGCCACTACATGAGATGCATATTTTTTCCTTCAAATGATAATGCAACCGTTCTTATATGAAAGCCTAACTATAAATTCAGTAAGCAGACCTAATGCAAGTACCATGCAAATGCAAAATGCAAAAATGCATAATTATGCCAAAAAATAAAATATTTTTGTATTTTCGAAATAAATGAGATGTAAAAGCAACAAAAGACTCTACAAATCTCAGACCCTGCAACAACTCATAGAAAAAATCCAAGCAAGGTACCAAGATAAAATAAATCTAATGCACTAATCCCAAAACAAAAAAAGGAAATAGATGACAAGAACAACATCTAATTAAAAAGAAAATAAAAAGGGTCTCTAGTCAGAAACAGAGGCAATATACATACACCAACAGTATTCAGGAAGACTCAGCAGCATTCAAAATTCACCCAACAACTCTCAATCATCTATATCAAACTCAAAATAGAGGCATACATGACTATTCATATAAAACCTGCAGACATATGCATAAATTCAAAATAAACCCGCATGCATACGCAACTGTGAAGCAAAAAATCGTGTACAAGAAGAAAGAAGGGGAAAAATGATAAGCCAATATCAAAATTACTTCAACAGGACACTAAAGGGAAAAGCTACTTCTGGACCCGACACAAAAACTCAGAGACCAAAGAGAAATTCAAGCACACTGTGCACCCAATCCCCAAATAAAAAACAAGAAACCTCCCCAACAGATTCGCCAATTTTGTTATGGAGAGAAACTTCCTATGGCTTGGGGTGTACCACAACAGACTGAATGACACCAGAAATCAATCCATTCCAATATTCAACAGAAATAAAGACATCTAACACTAAGGGATATGAAGCGTACCTTATTCTGGACGATTGATTTAGATCCCAGTTGAGCTTTTCCAACACGCTTGTATTTACAATTCGCTCTCAACAATAGCAAACAAGACAAGCATGCTATATATCAAAGTGTTGGGCATAGTTTAACATATATAAACAATCATGTATAAGCAAATAAATACATCCATGGATATGATATTCATATTTATGCACATGTATTGGACAGGAAATAGATATTTCTAATAATAAAACATAGATACAATAGTGAAAACCTCTATCGATACTTATTCGAACCTGAGAAATCGAGTCCTCCACCTAGGCCTCCACCATTTCAATCCTCCATCACAATGGTAAGCTTACAAAGTAAAGGCAAGCTTGGGAAGAGCAACAATGTGTGCTCCAAAGGGACAAAGGGATGCAGATTCAAGCATAAACAAGTGAGGCAACAATGAAATATAGTTTTCTTTCTCTTGAAGTTCTCCTCCTTCAATGTGTCCAAGAGGCTCAATATATAGCACTCCAAATAGGAAATGGAGGGTCAAGTCCGAGTATTTTCAAGGCATATGGAAGGCCAAGATTCAAGTTATTCGGGACTCTATATAATTATTTTGAATATATCATGCATGTTTTCTAGTAATCTATCATATAATTGACATTAATCTATCTATTGCAGGTCTTCAAACAAAGGGTAAATTTGCATGTCCAATTTGTGGTCCTAATATGAAGTATCATTATTCAAAAACTTTTGGAAAGATGATGTTTGATGAATATAATCACTTCATATCGAAGACCCATAGGTTTCGTACTACTAAAAAACATATTTTCAATGGGAAAGAAGAGACTAGATTAAAACCATGAAGAATGACACCTCACCTATGGAGGTTGGAATATAACATAAATCATCAAGGTACACAACTTGTTTCTGTTTCGTATATTTAATGTTTCTAATTTGAAATTATATTTTGATTATTAAATTTATCTTACCATGTTTAATAAATATTGTTGTGATTTCTTTTATGCTTCATCAAGGTCGTCGTCATGAAGGTAGTAATAATGGGATTCCACAAGGAATGTAAATTTATCCCACTTAATTCATGAGGTTTCCCTACTACGAGAAGCTAAAAATAGTTCATTTGTTTGATACAATGCATATTGGGAAGAATGTGACAAAAACATTATGGAAATCATAGATGGCAGGAGGGATAAATAAAAAATTGTCAAAATTTGTACTAACATTGAGGAAGCCAATCATGCAAAGCGAAGTGTGGTCCGAACAAATAACGATGTAGATCGAAATAACATTCCATGGTTATTAACAGAGTAGCAAAGCAAATGATGTAAAAGAGGTCATTTAAAGAATTAAATTTCCCACTGATTTTTCTTCAAACATAAATAATATCTTAACGAAGAAAGGTGAATTTGGTGGGGTAAAAACCCATGACTGGCATACCTTCATTTAGGTAATAATTTTGGTATTCATATTTATATATTGGTTGTATATATATTTTAGGATTTCTTTTGTCTACTTTTGAGACAAATAACGATTCTTTTTTATTGTTAAAGTATGTCCTAACTCCATTTCTCCCAAACGAATTTGACAACAATCTCAAACAATTTATATATGATCTTGGAAAATGCATGAGGTAAGTAGTTGTGATTAATTTCTATGAAAAATGTTTTTTTAGTTTGTTGTTGCACTTAATGACATGTGTTTTACTTGTATTGTAATATATATTATGTTTTGTTGAAACATGTTATTTTCTTGCGTCATGATATGTAGATGGTTGTCATTGAAATAATACATCAAGATGATATAAAGTATTGGAAGAGAGAAATTCCTTGGCTAATGTGTGAAAC
Organism: Pseudotsuga menziesii; assembly: GCA_001517045.1. Taxonomy (NCBI): domain Eukaryota; kingdom Viridiplantae; phylum Streptophyta; class Pinopsida; order Pinales; family Pinaceae; genus Pseudotsuga; species Pseudotsuga menziesii. Next base: position 53,587 of record LPNX010302424.1, read on the forward strand.
TCGGTTTATAAGGAAAACAATTAAATCGTTTGCAAATAAACCCCACCACAAAAAGTAGTTGTAGGGGAGATTGCCACCTTCTGTCTCTTGTTTGCTATGCAATCTATTTTAAAGGCATTGTTGGGTTGCACAAGTTTTATAGTAATATCATATCTTAAGTTAATGATATTGACCTTGAGTTATAACTTCACTAATCTACTAATAGATCAATTGTATGATAACAATTTGTATTTATCCAATAGTTGTTATTATAAAACTTGGTAGTTAAGTGTTCTTTGTTTAACTAATATTTAATGCCCAATTTACTTGGGTTGGACTCAACCGGTTCCCCATTTACCTAGGTTGGATTATGTTGGTACCCCATTTACTTAGGTTGGACTTAATTCATTAACACATTCTACGCTTCAATTTTCAACTCTATTCCACATGTCCTTTAACATACTTGGAATTTAATTTGGGGAAGTTTTATGAGGAATTGGATCTCTATATAAAAGTTTGGGTTTTATTTATTACCACTTAGGTTGATAGTAGTTCTAGTGTGGAAAGGAAAACCAAGATTTTGAATTGTGTTTCATGGTCTAGAGGTAAGGTATTGTTAAGGATCCTCTTTGATGGCCTTAGAGGGATTTAGGCTATCCAAGATTTTGAATTGTGTTTCATGGTCTAGAGGTAAGGTATTGTTAATATACAATTGTTAAGGATCCTCTTTGATGGTCTTAGAGGGATTTAGGCTATCATTTTTGGTATCATAGCGAGGTTAAAGATTTGCATGCATGGAGAGGAATGTTGAAATACTAACTTGCAGGTTGAAGGGAGAACACTCTTTGAAGAGAGTAGTTTAGAATACTGATTTTTGAACAAGGGGATTGAGAGAAGGGAGATTATGGTAAGGGAACCCTCATAGCAAAGTGTTGTAGGAAGTGAATGCAATGGTTAAGCCTAAAGAGAGCAATGGAAGTGCTCAAGGGTTCTGTGTGAGAACCAAGGAATGCCAATAGGTCAAGTAGGCGGAATCTTGATGAGGTGTTGATAGGGAAGTCTTGTTGCAGTTCACGATGAGTGTGGGTAAACTCATAGAGGAGGTATGGAAGATGACTACTGACAGTTATCTAAAGGGTTCAAGAGGAAGCCACAATAGACAAGGGAATATTCGATAGAAAATGATGTCAAAAGTATGGTTCAAAGCAAATTTGATAGAGAGGTTACTCAGCTGAAGAAGAGGCTTAGTAAAGTGATTGAACTGTTTCATGAGGAAGCTACAGAAGGTCAGTATTATGGATGGAAACTGAAGAGAAAAGTGAAATGGCATGTAAATAGGTTATATGACAAGAGTCTCAAGCATAAGCTTAGTGTTTGGGTGAAGTAAGGGGAAAGTCTCAGAGCAGCAGAGCATAAGGATGAAGCTCACATGATATGTGAAACTGAACAAGGTGGGTACCTTGATGGAAAAAGCGAGGATGTTGATATAGAGTTTGTTGATAAACTCATGGACATGGAAAGGGGTTCATATCAGTATAAGGAAGAAGGGGATGTTGATGTGAGGTCTACTAAGGATCTCAAGGGTTTTTTTGCATAAACAAATCAGCATAGAAGGATAGGGGAAAAGGAATCAGCTGAGACTGAAGTGTCGTATATTTTTCAAACTGACAATATGTGTTTAACTACAAGTTACACAAATGGAGGAGAGGGGCAGTTGTTGAATATTGTCCAACAGTTTGAAGAGGATGAAGATAAAGTTAAAATCATGGAAATATGGAATGTCTATGTTTTAAATATCTATTTGTTGATTTTATTGCAAGTATTATGCAAATGGATAGTTGGGGTGGTGGATGATGAAGCAGGGTTACCTGATGATAGTAAAATTTCCTTTCTAAAGGAAAATATAGAGGAAAAATTTGTTTTAAGAGACAATATGGTATCTCGGGATAGGGATGAAGATGATGAGGGAAGTAGTAGCATTGAACCTATTGTATAGCAGAGGGAGAAAGCTTTGGAATTTATTTATACTTCTAGGCAAATGAAAGTTGCAGTGGAGAAGGGCATCCAGACATAAAAGTTTCAGCAAAGAAACAAATTGGATGAGGAGATAAACGAATTATGGCATCTCATGCAGAGATGTAAGAGGGACTGTAATAGTAAGGTACAGACAATCATTTGGATGATTGAAGGAGACTGTATAGATCACTACAAAAGTAATAAGCTGCATAAATTGCAAAGTAAGATGTGGGAACCAGGAAGTTTGAGGATTAAATTTACATGACCCAGAGGTCGTGATTTCTTTTGAAGTCATAAGGATGGTGATGTGAAAAAAGCAAGTAGAGAAGAGGGATCAGATAATTCATACAAGGAATTCTTGGGTGGCAGAATTTTGTTTTCTGACATTGATGTTTAATGTTTGTTTTTGTAACAGGGGAAATTAATATGTTCATCTGTAACAGGGGACATTCGGTCCTTTCCATTTGTAAATGATTTGGATAGGTTTTTTAGAGTCACATAAGTTACTTAATGAGTTGGTGATGACTCATAGGGTCCATAGAGTCAACTAAGGACTCTGTGCCTTCTTTGTAAGCTCCAAATAACAAAAACTGAAGTGAATTTATGCAGATTTATATTGTTAGGTTAGGAAGTTGTTTAGTTAGCTCATAAAGCTTTTGGAGGGTGGCTCGACATCTTGAGATAGCTCATAGAGCTTAGGGAAGCTCGAAGAGGCTGGGTGATTTGATTAAGGGAGGATCTCGGAATTAGTTTCCTGGAGTACACATCGAGATATATATCTCTGGACATATGATCTTATCAAAGCATTCAAGCTAGAAGAGGTGAAATAAGACTGGTATTTTGTTTATGTATATGAGGTATTATATTGACAAGGTTATAATCATTACTTGTATGAGGAATTGTAAAATATACAGTCAATCGATTTAAATTGTGCATAGGGTGAATATGGATTGAGTTTTTCCAAGTCTCATTGAACCCAATTCTTGTTTAATTCATATATTATGATCATATTAATCAAAATCTAAACGATTGATAGGAATCTATGAAGATTTCATAAGTAATTGTAGGAAAAATCTAGTTCATTTGTGCAGAGATCAAAGGGAGAATAACCCACAAAGGATCGAGGGTCACAGACTGTTAATGAAGGAGATCAGCTATGTTGAATGATTTGTTAAACCATTTACAATGATGATGGAGTAGATCATAAGGTGAGCAAACAACGGTGGATAATGCTAATCGCACTCAGAATTTTGTTTGAGTTAATAAAACCCCTGGCAGTGTGATGAGATCGCTAGTGGTATGGTGGTATTGTAATGTGGCAAACTCCAGTTGGATATCGAAATAGAGGTGAAGGTACAAAACTTACCTTTCTATTTCCATTGTGATAGGGTCTGAGACTCGCTGGAGGTCATGTGTAAAGGCAAGGAGTAAGGTAAGCATTTCATTTTATATTGTGATTGTGACAGGGTGATAAGAAATAGTGGCATAAGCCCGTATCGAAATTCATATTGTTATGACTAAGTATTATGATATGAACGCATGACTAGCAGTGCCTTAGTGTTTAAGGAGCTAAGGGGTAAAACGCAGAGTTAAAATGATAAAAGTGTGCTAATGTTGAAGTGCTTAGAAGAAAGATAGTGGATATTTCCAAAGGTAGGTAGAAGCCACCAGATTAGTCACAACTTGCTAATTTAACTCTGTTCATTGAATTAAGACTATTTTACACATGAAATTAGCAGACCCGGGAGGTATGTTATTAATTTTTTGCATTAAATTGAAGGGTGATTGGTATAGAGGTAAGGTATTGTTAATATATAATTGTTAAGGATCCTCTTTGATGACCTTAGAGGGATTTAAGCTATCAGTTAATGGATTCACCGATGGACGGTGTGGATTAGACATATAATGATAATGAGTCTCTAATGGACTATGTGGAGTTGCAGAGTTCATGTATTCATCGATGGACTTTGTGGATCGGATGCATGATGACACCTCTAAACGGGAACAAATTATGTCGACAGCCTTCAATATGTATAGAGATGATCAAGAAAGATGTGTTGTATAGAAGAGACCCAGATGAGCAGGGTCGACTGCATGCTAATTTTAGTCAATCTTTAAGGGCGCATAATTGATCAGCAGCCAAGGCATGGATGTCTTCCTTCTTCAGTGTGAATGTGGCATAATATGGTGGGTCTACTCCTTCTTTAGCGTGAATAGATCCTCTTCATTGTGGCATCAATCCCTTCATTAGTGTGGTTGATGGGTTGTTGTTGATCATAGGATTGTACAAAGCAGCAGGATTCTACGACGTAGGTCCCTCATCAGCATGAGCGTGTGGACTGGTGGTGTTGTGGATATCAAGGGTGGTAACACATTCGATCTTATAGAATGCAGGTCGTTCTATCCCTTAAACACACAAGATTGTGATAGTTTAATATTAAAACAAAGGAGGCTGTGAGTAAACAGCAAATGTCCATCCCTTTGAAAGTGTGGATAGTGAGCAGTTAGGTGGCGATCCTTCTAGAGCATTAGTTAAATGCATCGATCTAGCACAGAGATTACCTAGACGCGTGGATGATCAATTCGGTTACAAGTTGTTTCATGCTTAAATGCCCAAAACTGGTTATGGACAAAGCGCAAGCTGATGGGCGAGCTAAACGACGAACTAAATGGAACACTGAGTCGTGAGCTGGATGTGCATCGATCTACGGAAAATGTGGAAAACCACCAGTGAATTTCGTGCGACAGCTGGATGACGAGCTAAATGCCAAGCTAGATCGTGAGCTGGACATATGGTGCGAAAGGAAGGCTGAATGTGTTTTGGTGTTAATTTGCCTAAACGAACTATAAAATCTGCAAACAAAGATACATATCAAATAATACATTAAATATGTTTTAAATAATATAATTTTGAGTTAATAAAATCATAAAAATGATATTAATAACTAGAGTTATAATAACATCAAATTTGTTCATACCTTGTGCTGAAATAACGATCTGCATGACATAAAACATACTAAAGATAATAAAATATGTGTTAAAATGTGTTATTTAATCACCAAAAATGATAACAAAATGAGGCTCAACATTCCCCCAAACCAGAGAAATGTTAGGTCCCACTGAGCAAAAATAAAATGATTGAGGAAGAAGGCAAAGTTGCGTTCGTAACTGCGCGAATGAAGGGAATAATTTAAACTTTAATCTTATAAAAGAATATTTATTTTATGTCCAAAATAGAAAATATTTTACCGGTCTTATTGTAGTAGCTTGTCATGTTCAAAAATAATTCAGCATTTGTTCAATGGTTATGATATAATATTTATAAGATACAAGGTGTAAGAAAATAGAAGTAAGACAAAATAAATGATGGAATAGTAAAAGATTTGGATTTCTTAGGAGGCCATGCTATTATAGCAAAGTTCAAGATCTATGTCATTTGACAAGCATATGTGTTTGATAAATAAATTTATAAAGTTTATAGTTAGTTCAACCATGTCCAAAGTAAAACTTTAGACAACTTGAACATATATCACAAATGCATAAATAACATTCTTAGTTAACAAGAATAATAGCTTTCATGTGTATTTAAATAAAAAGATGCTAACACTAAAATGATAACAAAAGAAATTTTAAGGTCAAAGAATCCATACAAAAATAAAACTATGTTCAAAAACAAAATTTGGTTAACAAATTTTTAATCATTCATGCTATAATACCACAATATCTCATTCAGACCATCAGCTGAACCATTATTCAGATCCTTCGTAAAGTCTTCCATCAAATCTTTCATATTGATTGATTGATTTCTTTTTTTGTAAAAACATGCTTCATGCTATAAACTAAAAACACTTTAACATTTGTCAGAGATAAGCAATTTTGTCATAATAATAAAAGATAAAAGCAGACAAATATTTTGTTCTGAATCTTCCTAATCCCCCCCCAAACCAAAGATATGGCATGTCCTCATGCAAAGGAGAAGAATAGTTTATTTCAGATAATAAAAAGTGTGAGTATGTTGTTATTGCTTTATAAAGAAAATAAAAATTAACTAGTAAAGGAAATTGATTCAGATATGTATATTTATGAAAAATAACAGTGCTTAGAAAGACCATATAAAGAGACAATAATGTAATCAAAAGAATTCCATATGAAGATCTAGGAATCTATGCCTCATTGTAAAGATATCTTGTCATCATAAAATACGTTGAGTTTACCCCAGAGTGTGTGAGAGATGTAACTATGGGTCCCATTTCTAGGATAATAATTACATCCTAGGTATTGATTGAATTAGATGGCCAGTTCCAAGCCCAACTTACAGCAATTCTCAAGTGGCGGTAAAGATAATGGGTCCTAACATTTTATGTATAATTTTTTTTGAAAAATTTCCTGTATATGAGCATTATTTTACGAATCATGTGCATAGTAGAGCATTAACTAGACCTATTTACCCGATATTGCCCCACTGCCAACAAGCTTGTTCCATACCCCAACGGGTTTATCTTGGTACCATGCAAGTATAGTCCCGCTGACAACGAGCCTGTTCAGTACCCCGACGGGTTTACTTGCATTTATCGAGCTTCCTGGTTTTAAGTTGTTATGCAGCATTGACCCGCTGCCGGCAGCGCTGTTCAGTACCCCAACAGGTTTTCCTTGTATATAATGATATTAAATTAATGGAAGTTGATTTGTACTAGAGCGTGTTAAGCCCTGCTAAAACACATAATTCAATTTTACAGAATAAACTTACAAATAGCTTTTCATACTGGCCTTAATCCTAAATCACGTCAAAAGAGAATAACTTAAAGTTTTTCTTTGACCTTAGAATCCATCTTTTTTAGAAGAGATAAGTAATGTTCCCCACAGGTAAAAATTCCACCTACTCTCGAGTTATCACAAATATATATTTGAGAGACAAGTTTTGATAACAAGTATAGGATGAACTAGTAATCCATAGGCACAAGATGAATGATAATGAAAATAGGCCTTATCACAAGAATTGTTTGAAATAACAAATCAGAAATATACATGTCTGAATCAAAATATCAGAAACTATCTGAATCATAAAACGAGCGATTAAGAATGATATGAAATGAGTTATTATATATAAAGTTTACATGAGAGATGAGGAAGTCAACCCTAAAGGTCGACTGCTCTCTAATTTTGGTCAATATTTAAAGGCACATAATTGATCAGCAACCAAGGCATGGATGTCTTTCTTCTTCAGTGCGATCGTGGCATAATATGGTGAGTCTGCTCCTTCTTTAGCGTGAACTGATCCTCTTCAGCATGGCGTCAATCCCTTCATTAGCGTGGTTGATGGGCTGGTGTTGAATGCAGGCTTGTACATAGCAGCAGGATTCTAGAACGTAGGTCCCTCATCAGCGCGAGCGTGTGGACTGGTGGTGTTGTGGAGAGCAAGTGTGGCGACACAGTCAGTCTTCTAAAACGCGGGTCGTTCTATCCCTTAAACCCACAGGCTTGTGATAGTTTAATATTAAAACAGAGGAGGCCATGAGTAAACAGCAAATGTCCATCCCTTTGAATGTGTGGATAGTGAGCAGTTAGGTGGCGATCCTTCTAAGAGCATGATTTAAATGCATTGGTCCAGCATAGAGATTACCCAGACATGTGGATGATCAATTCAGTTACAAGTTGTTTCATGTTTAAATGCCCAAAACTGGTTATGGACAGTGGGCAGGCTAATGGGCGAGCTAAACGGTCAACTAAACGGAACACTGAGCCGTGAGCTAGATGTGTGTCAATCTAGGGAAAATGTGGCAAACCACCAGCGAATTTCACACGACGGCTGGATTACGAGCTGAACGCCAAGCTAGATCGTGAGCTGGACATATGGTGTGAAAGGAAGGCTGAATGCGTTTTGGTGTTAATTTTCCCAAACGAACTATAAAATCTGCAAACAAAGATACATATCAAATAATACATTAAATATGTTTTAAATAATATAATTTTCAGTTAATAAAATCATAAAAATGATATTAATAACCAGAGTTATAATAACATCAAATTTGTTCTTACCTTGTGCTGAAATAACGATCTGCATGACATAAAACATACTAAAGAAAATAAAATATGTGTTATTTAATTACCACAAATGATAACAAAATGAGGCTCAACATTCCCCCAAACCAGAGAAATGGCAGGTCCCACTGAGCAAAAAGAAAATGATTGAGGAAGAAGGCAAAGTTGCGCTAGTAACTGCCTTCTACTTGGCGAATGAAGGGAATAATTTAAACTTTAATCTTATAAAAGAATATTTATTTTATGTCCAAAATAGAAAAGATTTTACCAGTCTTATTTTAGTAGCTTGTCATGTTCAAAAATAATTCAGCATTTGTTCAATGGTTATGATATAAGATTTATAAAATATAAGGTGTAAGAAAATAGAAGTAAGAAAAAATAAATGATGGACTAGTAAAAGATTTGGATTTCTTAGGAGACCATGCTATTATAGAAAAATTCAAGATGTGTGTCATTTAACAAGCATATGCGTTTGATAAATAAATTTATAAAGTTTATAGTTAGTTCAACCATGTCCAAAGTTAAACTTTGGACAGCTTGAACATATATCACAAATGCATAAATAACATTCTTAGTTAACAAGAAAAATAGTTTTCATGTGTATTTAAATAAAACGATGCTAACAGTAAAATGATAACAAAAGAAATTTTAAGGTCAAAGCATCCATACAAAAATAAAACTATGTTCAAAAACAAAATTTGGTTGACAAATTTTTAATCATTCATGCTATAATACCACAATATCTCATTCAGACCATTAGCTGAACCATTATTCAGATCCTTCGTAAAGTCTTCCATCAAATACTTCATATTGATTGATTGATTTCTTTTTTTGTAAAAACATGCTTCATGCTATAACCTGAAAACACTTTAACATTTGTCACACATAAGCAATTTTGTCATAATAATAAAAGATAAGAACAGAAAAATATTTTGTTCTGAATCTTCCTAATCCTCCCCCAAACCAAAGATATGGCATGTCCTCATGCAAAGGAGAAGAATAGTTTATTTCAGATAACAAAAATTGCGAGTATGTTGTTATTGTTTTATAAAGAAAAGAAAAATTAACTAGTAAAGGAAAGTGATTCAGATATGTATATTTATGAAAAGTAACAGTGCTTAGAAAGACCATATAAAGATACAATAATATAATCAAAAGAATGCCATAGGAAGAGCTAAGCATCTATGCCTCATTGTAAAGATATCTTGTCATCATAAAATATGTTGAGTTTACCCCAGAGTGTGTGAGAGATGTAACTATGGGTCCCATTTCTAGGATAATAACATCCTAGGTATTGATTGAATTAGATGGTCAGGTCCAAGCCCAACTTACAGCGATTCTCAAGTGATAGTAAAGATAATGGGTCTTAACATTTTATGTATAATTTTTTTTGAAAAATTTCCTGTATATGAACGTTATTTAACAAATCATGTGCATAGTAGTGCATTAACCAGACCTCTTTACCCGATATTGCCCTGCTGCTAGCAAGCATGTTCAGTAACCCGGTGAGTTTATCTTGGTACCATGCAAGTGTAGTCCTGCTGGCAGTGATCCTGTTCAGTACCCCGATGGGTTTACTTGCATTTATCGAGCTTCATGGTTTTAAGTTGTTACGCAACATTGACCCGCTGCCAGCAGGCCTATTCAGTACCCCGACGGGTTTGCCTTTTATATAATGATATTAAATATATGGAAGCCGATTGGTACTAGAGCGTGTTAATCCCTGCTAAAACACATAATTCAATTTTACAAAATAAACTTACAAATAAATTTTCATACTAGCCTTAATCATAAATCACGTCAAAAGAGAATAACTTAAAGTCGTTCTTTGACCTTAGAATCCATCTTTTTTAGAAGAGATAAGTAATGTTCCCCACAGGTAAAAATTCCAGCTACTCTCGAGTTATCACAAAGAGATATTTGAGAGACAAGTTTTGATAACAAGTATAGGATGAACTAGTAATCCATAGGAACAAGATGAATGATCATGAAAATAGATCTTATCAAGCACTATTCGAAATAACAAATCAGAAATATACATGTCTGAATCAAAATATCAGAAACTATTTGAATCATAAAAGGGGCGATTAAGAATGATATGCAAGGATTTATCCTTAATTGTCACTACAAACTGCAAGTTAAGAAAAGTTAAGATACCTTACGAGTGTAATTACCTTTTCCAGATAATACTTCATGAGCTGCTTATAGAGATAAAGTATCCATGATCAAACTACAAAACCACTTGTTAGATGATTCAATTTATTCATAAAAACATAGAAAGAAAACGCGTCGCATGTAATTTATTTTATCAGAAGTGACTCTTATTTATTCATAGAAGCAAAAACATATCTACATATATACAAGTGATGATAATCCAAAATGATTTCACGGATCAAGAGGAGGAGGAATAACTTCCTCTTCAATCAATTCCATTTCTTTGTGATGTAAAACATTTTTTACAAAATCCTGTCTAGATGTTGGTTGGTGGTAAAGCCTAAGTCTATGTCCATTCACTATAAAGGAAACTTCTGAGCCGTCAATTGTTTTAATTTTTACTGATCCATTGTCAAAAGATGTAACTAATTCATAAGGGCCCAACCAACGGGTAGTTAATTTTCCTTTAAAATTTTTAAAATGTGAATCGAACAGTAATTCCCAATCTCCAGTATTACATTGCTTTTGCTTGATAAATTTATCATGTCATTGCTTCCGTTGATTTTGTATTAGCATGGTTCTTTGGAGTACATCCTCTCTAATTTCATCTAACTCATTAATCTGTAGGATTCGTTGTTTTTGTGCTTCGTCCAAATCCATACCTAACTATGCTGCCATACGAAAGGTTTTAACTTGCAATTCAATAGGTAAAAGGACTTGTTTTCCATATACTAACTCATAGGGGGTATGTCCGGTAGTATTTCTCCATGTTATCCTATAGGCCCATAAAGCCTCTGGAAGTATATCCGCCCAATCCTTATGATGTAAGTGAATGTTCTTGGTTAAAATAGCTTCTAATACTTTATTGGTTGATTCTACCTGGCCATTAGCCTGAGGATGGTAAGGTGAAGACTTGCAATGTCGGATACCATACTTCGTAGTGAGCTCTTGCATTAATTTGGAAGTGAATTGAGTACCTTGGTCTCTGATAATTTCTCTGGGTACACCAAATCGGGTAAATATTTCTTCATATATGAATTCTACTATAGATTTCTCTGTAGCCCTAAACAAAGCTTTAGCTTCTACCCATTTGGTAACATAATCTATGCAAACCAATATATATTTCTTTTTAGAAGACATGGGAGAGGTTGGTCCTACAAAATCAAGAGCCCATTTTTCAAAAGTCTTAATCATGACCTGAGGTTGTAAAGGAATTTGGTCTGATGTCATGGGTCTACCCATTCTTTGACAACTATCACATCCTTTAACATACTTGGCAACATCCTTAAAAATGATTGGCCAATAATAAACAGAGTGCAGTACTTTGTATGTTGTTCGTTTATCTGGAAAAGTGTCCTCCACATGGGCCATCATGGCATGCTCGGAGGATGTATGTCATTCCATCCTCCCACACACATCTTCTAATAATAAGATCTGGGCCAGTGCGAAAGAGGTCATTATCAACCCAGGAATAGTTAGAGCTTTGTACTATTATGCAGCGTTTCTCATATGGATCCAAATGGTGTGGTACTTTTCCAGTCGCTAGATAGTTTGCAATATCAGCAAACCAAGGGGTTTGAACAGATACAGGAAACATATGTTCGTCGAGAAAAGTATCATCAATAGGTTTAGTATCACTATCGTGTTGTATGCGAGAAAGAAAATTTGCTACTAAGTTTTCTTTACCAGGTTGATCAGTGACGGTAATATTAAATTCTTGTAATAGGAGAAGCCACCTGGTAACTCTACCATTGGTGATCGTTTTATTCATTAAAAATCTAATGGAAGAGTGATCGGTGTGCACAAAAACTTCGTACCCTGTAATATAATGGCGGAATTTATTAATAGAATAGACTACTGCCAAAAATTCTTTTTCAGTAATGGTATAGTTTAGTTCGGCAAGAGAAATATTTTTGCTGATAAAATAAATGGCATAATGTGATTGTCCTTATTTTGGCCTAGGACTCATCCTATGGCCGTATCGGAAGCGTCAGTAGATATATGAAAGGGAAGGGTCCAGTCAGGGCCCCTAAGTATTGGTGCTACTGATAGTTTAGCTTTTAAAATCTGAAAATCATTTTGACAAGATTCTGTCCATTGGAATTCTACATCTTTTATGAGCAATTTAAACAATTTTGCAGCTATCTTTGTAAAGTTTTCAATAAAATGGCAATAATAAACTGCATGACCCAGAAATCTTCTCACCTCCTTTTGAGTTTTTGGAGAGCGAAGGCCAACTATTACTTCGATCTTAGTAGGGTCTACCTTAATTCCTTGAGAAGAAATATGGTGTCCTAAAACTATACCTTCTGTTAGTAACATTTTACACTTTTCATGACTAAGAGCTAAGTTTGTCTCTTGACATCGGATCAAAACTTTATCGAGGTTTTCAAGAGCTTCTTGGAAAGTATTACGATAGGTTGTAAAATCATCCATGTATACCTCAACACAGTCATGTATAAGATCATAAAAGATGCTTAAGACTGCTCGCTGAAAAGTAGCATGTGCATTACATAAGCCAAATGGCAAAACTCGATAAGCAAATGTCCCCCAAGGACATGTAAAAGTGCTCTTACCCTGATCTTCGGGTGCTATTAGGATCTTATTGTGTCCACTATATCCATTAAGAAAGGAGAAATACTGCTTACCTGACAAGGTATCTAATACTTGGTCAATAAAGGTAAAAGGAAAGTAGTCTTTAAGGGTGGCTTTGTTCAGTTCCCTAAAATCAACAAAAATACGCCATTTCCATGTAACTTTATTTGAAACTACCACTAGTAGAGACACCCATTTTCTATCAGAAATTGGATAGATGAAACCGGCGGTAAGCAGTTTTTGTAATTCTTCTTTTACTATATCCTTCAAAGTAGGATTCATCCTCCTCTGAGGCTATCTTACAGGTGGTATATTTGGATCCATATAAATGTGGTGAATACAAGTGTCAGGGTGTATACCCTTCATATCAATGTATTCCCATGTGAATGCTCCAACTTGTTTTTTAATAACCTTAAGTAGTTGAGCTTGTTGGTCTTCACTTAACCCTGCACTTATGTGTAGAAATTTTTCGGGGCCAACTTCATAAGGTATGGTGAAAGGTCCCGTATGATCTTCGATTGTGAAGACACAAGGTGTTTCTGTAAACAATGAGAGAGCCATAGTTTCCTGAAACTCATCTCCAAAGATTTGATCAAATTTAGCAAATGGCTAAAGAAAATCTATACTTGTCGTGGAGGAAATAAAGTGATTCAATACATTCTTAGTAGTTTGGTCCTGCAATGCTCGAGAGAAATCACTAGGAAAGGAAAGGTCATCAAAATATTCGTCCCCAAAGGAACAATTTAACCATCATGAATTTTTAGTTATTGGTTGTGCTGGGGGATATAAAATAAGTCTTTGGGTAGGAAACCCATTGGAAATGGTCATGTCCCCATCCCTACATCCTATAAAAGCATTGGCAGTAGCTAACCATGGTCTTCCCGAGATAATAGGATGTCCTTTAGAAGGATCCTTTGATTCTATGACCATAAATTCAATGAGGTATTCCCATGAAGCTACTGATACAATACTGTCGTCTAGGACTCCAGCAGGATTTACCATAGTACGGTCTGCTAGTTCCAAGATGGAAGGGGTAGGTCGAAGAAATTGTCCCAACTGTAAAGCTTCTAAAACTGCGGTGGTCATCATATTGATGGTTGATCCTAAATCGATTAATGTGTTATCTATGGTGGTATTATTTATAATTACAGTCACAATTGGGGATCCTGGATTTGTATATTTTGTAATCTAGGACTGATCTGACATATATTCAGACATCTCTCCTATGACATGAATTGTAAGGGGGTGTTTTTGTTTCTTCCCTGGGAGTTTAATGCATAATTCCTTTATTACCTTACTGTAAATTGGTATATCTTTAATAGCTTGCAATAACAGGATTTTGACATAGATATGCTTTAATTCATTCAAGATATCATACTCAGAATGAACTACAGGTTTTTCTATTACTAGTCTTGCTGGAAATGGAATAATTCTTTGTTCTTGAATAGGTTCTTGCAGAGGATTGGTAAGTACTGGAACTTTTGGAATGTTCACATCCTCCAAGATGGCATCATTCACTGGTTCATTTGAATCTTCTTCTTCTTCATTTTCCTCATGAATGACGACTGATGTTTTGGGTTTATCATTAACAACTCTTCCATACTGTAATTGAATCTAATGTATAGGTACAGTCGAAACAACGTAGGATGGAAGAGTTTCCAAATCAATATTTTTAAGAGCTTGAGTTGGTTTATTATTAGGGTTAGGTATCGGTTGTGCAGGTAATAATGTCGGTCACGGAGGATTTGTATTTTGGAAGTGATGAGGTTGTTGTGCAATGAGAGGAACTGGAGGTACAAATACAGGAAAATGCTGCTGGAAATTCGGTTGATGCTGAGGATAAGGATGATTAGGTGGAGGGATAGGTTGTGAATGAGGGTATGGTTGTCCTCTCCACCCCTGTGATCAATACTGTTGCTGTGGAAATTGAGGAGGAGGATACTGAGGTGGCCAACTCTTCCAACTAGCATTGTTCCATTGTTGGGGTTGTTGGTATGGAGAGTAATAGGGTGGGGATTGTGGTGGAAAACTCTGATGTGTTGGTTGATATCTAGATTGCCAAGGAGGACTCCTAAATGTTTCACCTACATCCCCACTCTTATAGATGGCTCGCAATCTAGGCAAGGATGGAAAGTTATCTGTCGAATGTTCCTCTGTACAGATGTGACATATAGAGATATATTTTAATGGACATTCCCTTTGGGGATGTTTTGTTCTACACCTTGGATAGAAAATACACATTGTTGCTCGTTCTTCATCTTGCCTTTTCTTGGCTTGTAAATCATCTAATTGAGAACCCATGGATCCTAATATGTCAGTCTTAAAATTTTCCAATAGGTTACCCAATTCCATCCTTGTAACCCCTCTTGAACTAGGAACATTTCCTCTTACATTTCTACTATAAGGATCTTGAAAGTTTTTCCCAACTTCCCCCTACTTCTAGAATAATTTTTACACATCTCACCGATCTGTGCAAATAGATTATGAGAAATATTGTTGGCTGCCATGAGATTAAGACTCTTTAGAAATTCCTCGGAGATTCCTTTGAGAAAAAGTGTGCGTACTGCATCTTCTCGAAGGTCATGATACTTTGATTTATGAATTGTATAAACGAACCTTTCGAGATAATCCTCTAGGCTTTCATCTTTAAGTTGTTGTATCTTGAATATATAATGTCGAGAATATTTAGGTTTGCAGTATTCTTGATACTTTCTCAAGAATGAGGTTCTCATGTCATCCCAAGTCCTGATAGTGGATTCACCTAATCCCATGAACCATCACAAGGCAGAATATTTTAATGTAGTGGGAAAGAGTTCTATTTTGTGAGAATCTTGTAGATAATTATAGCTCCCACAGAGAATATCAAACTCGAACAAGAATGTGTTCGGGTCCTCATTACTTTTACCATAAAAGGTAGGCAAAGAAGAAGGAGGGATGTTTTTCATATTTATTTCCAGTACAGTATATAGAATAAGAAACCCAAAGGTAGCCTCAGTTTAATTTTCTCCTTCTCCTTCATTATTTCTAAATTCGTTACGATCTTCATTCTCTCCCTGTCCCTCCATATAGGCTGGGTTTTTAATATAAATATACCTAGGAAGCTCCTTTTGAGGTGATAATGGAGTGTCCCAACGCTCTGTTTCGGGAGAGATCTTCCTCTGGTCAACCGTTGTCTTATTGAACCCTAGAGGGAAAGTAGGTTCTACTGTGGATTTCTCAATTTGTGAGATGACTGTATCTAGGGGGTTTCCAAAGAGGGCTTTGACCTGCTCAGGATCAATAAGGTCAACAAATTTCAGACTTCCTACTAGTGAAAAGGTCGTATACTTTGGTTTTGTAACTAGTGGAGAACTAGAGGTTACCAATGGTTGATCCTTTTGAATTTCTTCTAGAATGAGGCCCTCAGGACCTCTGGGAAAGGTTCCTTCTCCTTCTATGGTTCCCTTGGTAAGATCTCTTAGAAGAGTTTCTTTAGGCTTCCAAGCAGAATTACTTCCTTCAGGTGTTTTTCGATACCTTTCTGGTGAGTTAGTAGTTGGGGTATTACGTCCCCTGGACAAGTTAGTAAAAATGTCGATAGCTTTCCCTATCTTAATAAATCTACCCTGAGGATCTCTAAGTCTAATCATGAAAAGAAAACTAAATTAAAGGAAACTAATGCTATTACTATTGTTCCTGGGTTTAGGGGCATCTGTTATAACAAATGTGTTGATTCTAAAAAAATAAAAACAAGTACATGAAAAATGCAAAAAAAATAACACACTTACAAAAACAACAAAGGAACAACAAGGCTTTGGGGCACCCCACTATAGTGGATGTGTCTGGCTGTTACACCACGGAAATTCTAGGAGTTTCATGGTGAAGTCGTCTTTGCATCTTACTGTTCTCCCCTCCCTCTTGCTATGTAATATAAAAGTAATATATCTATCTAAACTTCATAAAGGAACCCTATTTATTCTACCTTATAAAACAACTCCCCGACAACGAAGCCAAAAATGTTTGGGTGTGTTCTACTATCTTAAATACGCCTAATATTTAATTATCAACCGGGGTTGGTAAGCTTAGAGTTGATACAAAATATATGCAAAGGTAAAAAGGCTCCTTGGGTGTCGTGGAGGTATTTTAATAAACAAAAGATAGAAAGATCTTTCAAAATGAAAAACTGAGTCAAACTCCTAAGACTATCTGAATAATTGGATTGGACTGGAGTATCAAATTCTAAACAATGACAAAAGAAATATATAAACAATAATACTTATAACTTCAGACACTAACTCATACATAAAAGGAATTATAACAACTGAACTGACAAATAACCAACTAACTACTCCTTAAGTGGAAGGCTAGGCTAAAAAGACAACCTATCTTACAAAAATAGAAAACTGAAAAAGCAAGTAGAAAAATTAATAAAGACAATAAATGGAAACAAGTAGAAAACTTAATAAAGATATTTAAACTCTATTCTTCAATAAATACATACCAAAAACAAGAATAATTCCTATGATTACAAATAATCTAACTTCCTCTTAAAAATAATACATCTAACCCTAAACTCTATATGCAAACAAAGATAACCATGACATAAAATAGCAGTAAAATGAAATCAGTGTTTAATATTCAAGAAATAAAGACAACTTAATCCATATTTAATTCAAGGTGAAAAGAAAAATAAAAGAAGAATAATAAAACCTTAATCAATAACCTAAAACAATCAAACTTTAATTGTAAGGATTTAATAAAACTACCAACTAAAAACATAATCCAAATATTGACAAAACAAAACTAGAAACAATCTTAAAATACATGAAAAACAGTAAAAACAAAACCGAGGGTTAAATGACAGAATGAACAGTAGGTCTGTAAGGGGTCACTAAATAGTAGACTGGACAGACGGTCTGAATGGCAGTCCGTACAGTTGAAAATGGTAAAAACTAACCTAAATGAACTAATTCTTCAGTTGAAGTTATGCAGTTCTAAACCTAATGCTTGGAATCAATAAACAAACATATTTAATCAACAAGTTAACTTCAAACTAACTCTTAAACAAAAATAAAGCATTGCATATTAAACTAATTAATAAGCTAGAAATTTATTTAAACAAACTGGAAATTAACTTAAGCAAATTCATGGCAAGAAATAAATAAATTGAACTAAATCTAAATAAAAGAAAACTATTTCATATAAGCAAATTCATAACAGGAAATAAATAAACAACACTAAATCTAAATGAAAGCAAACTAATTTATTGGAAATAAAGACTGAAATCAATACTCGAATGAAATGACTATAAATAAAATAACTTGAAAGCAAATAACTAAAAGAAAATGATTGGAAACAAATGACTGAAAGAAAAGCAATGCGCACATCTACTTATTTAACTACTGAAATAAAACTAAGCTGATGCAATACAGGAAATAAAATAGCATTTACTATTTTCTAATGAAAACAAACTGGAAATTAAACTAAACTAGCTAAAACCGAAAAGAAAGAACTGGATTAAACTAAGAAATGAACCTCTGGTTGATGAGGGGCCCTCTCAACAATCAAGGGTGAAGTTTTCTAACTCCTACTCAAACGCAATCTTCAACAGCAATGCATACAACTCTTTATTCAGATTCAAAAACAAAATTACAGTGTTTAAAAAAATACTTCTCTTAATCTCCTGACTAACTAACTAACTCTACTCCGTATTTAGAGACTGATATATATAGTTTACATGAGAGATGAGCAAGTCGACCCTAAAGGTCGACTGCTCTCTAATTTTAATCAATCTTTAAAGGCACATAATTGATTAGCAACCAACGCATGGACGTCTTCCTTCTTCAGTGTGATCGTGGCATAATATGGCGAGCCTGCTCCTTCTTTAGCATGAACAGATCCTCTTCAGCGTGGCGTCAATCCCTTCATTAGCGTGGTTGATGGGCTGGTGTTGAACATGGGCTTGTACACAACAGCAGGCTTCTAGAATGCAAGTCCCTCATCAGCGCGAGCGTGTGGACTGGTGGTGTTGTGGAGAGAAAGGGTGGCGACACAGTCGGTCTTCTAGAACACAGGCTGTTCTATCCCTTAAACGCACAAGCTTGTGATAGTTTAATATTAAAATAGAGGAGGCCATGAGTAAACAACAAATTTCCATCCCTTTGAACACGTGGATAGTGAGTAGCTATGTGGTGATCCTTTTAGAGCACGATTTAAATGCATCGTTCCAGTATAGAGATTACCCAAATGCATGCATGATCAATTCGGTTGTAGGTTGTTTCATGTTTAAATGCCAAAAATAGGTTATGGACAGCGCGCAGGCTGATCGGCGAGCTGAATGGCGAACTAAAAGGAACACTAAGCCGTGAGCTAGATGTGCGTTGATCTAGGGAAAATGTGGAAAAACACCATCGAATTTTGCGCGATGACTGGATGACGAACTGAACGCCAAGTTGGATCGTGATCTAGACATATGGTGTGAAAGGAAGGTTGAATGTGTTTTGGTGTTAATTTTCCCAAACGAACTATAAAATCTGCAAACGAAGATACATATCAAATGATACATTAAATATGTTTTAAATAATATAATTTTGAGTTAATAAAATCATAAAAATGGTATTAATAACCAAAGTTATAATAACATCAAATTTGTTCTTATATTGTGCTGAAATAACAATCTGCATGACATAAAACATACTAAAGATAATAAAATATGTGTTAAAATGTGTTATTTAATCACCAAAAATGATAACAAAATGAGGCTCAACAACGTCTATGATAGTCCCAACAAAAACTTGGGGCATAATAGTTGCCTTTTTCCACTCCTTACCGGACAGCCTCATCAGAAGGCTAATCAGTTTCAACAACCTAATCAATTTGGAAAAATAAAAATGGCTAGTCAAGTTTACGCGTTTATAACATGCTAATTCACAGTAGTATAGGTCGTAATCACAATATTCTAATGGGTATATAGCTATTCTAGAATCAACAATCTTAGGGGCGGGTAAAATGCATTATTACGTTTATAAAAAAAATATTGTTGCTCTTTTAATCTTAAGCGTTAAAACCAAACAACATTGACATACGTCTGGATTTTAACCGAAATATATAAAGCAAGCCAGCTAGATTTTTACTCTCTAATCGAGACGACATCAAATCCCACACAGAAGGATACTAGTACAAGTAACAGTCAAAAGGGGAGAGGAGTATGGGTGGGGGATAATCAAAAAGGAAGGGACAAAACCACTAGATAAATAAAACTACGCTACACACAAATAAAATCATCAATGAAAAATGACTACCCTAACTAAAACTACTATTGAACTTCGATGAATGACAAATCTTCACTAATTATAAACTACACAATGGAGAAATGAGAAAATTTCTTTGATATTGTAATTTGACATAAAATCATTCAATACTTTTGCCAAAACATCATAAGCTAAAAGCATCGTCAACAACAACTGCATTAAGCAGTTCAACACATGGCATGCATTTTAGAATCCGTGGTGGAAGGAAAATAACATGTGGCAAGATAAATGGATCCTGGACGCTTTAAGCACTTCACATGTACTCCAAGTAAAAGAAGAGAGCTAAAAGAGAAATGATAAAATGTATAAACGAGCAGTGGAAACTTTGAATGATAAAATGTGTGTAGCAAAAACAATAAAATGTATGAACGATATGCTGGTGACAATGTCAATGTTACACTTGTGTGACATTAAAACAAATACCATGACATTGAAACAAATGGCGTGGGGAAGCAATTCACAGTAAGAAATCAATATATAGAGAGATTATGTACAAATACTCTGCTTTTATGCTATTACAGTTGCAATTGATTCGATACATCGCAATTGCATAAGTGCCTACTTTGGAATTTGTGAGTTCTAGTCTGTAAAATTATATCAAATGGAAAGCTCAACCATGGTTCAATGATTTGCAGAACTTACAGGCCTAAGGCCATCCATTTCTTCCTCCAACAAATTACAGTTGGGCTTCTCCAAGCATCCAGCAGGTAAGCTCAAGGTCCATTTTAAACTAATTTACAAAGTACAAATTACAGTTGGACTTCTCCAAGCATCCAGCAGGTAAACTCAAGGTCCATATTAAACTAATTTACAGAGTAAACTTCAGTAGTAGGTAAAGTGTTGTTTTCCTATGGAGAACCAATTTAACTTAAACAATGTTGTTTTTTAAGAGGGATGGTTCAACCCGGAACTAACTCCTATCTATTTAGTTAACATAAGACATTTATTTTCATAATTTTATTTTATGCATCCATTGATCCCTAACTCTATCAATTTAAAAGTGAATCAACCAAGGAGAAAGAAGAGGAATTCAAAGAAGAATATAATCAATGCCCATTAATGTTTGTTATAAGCTAGAATAACCAAGGAATGTAATATAATATCAATAAAACTAGAGCATGCTCAGTCATTCTAGAACACTTGCACTTCTAATAAAAGTAAAAATTCATCATTTAGTGTTCTCAAGAACTTTAAGGTCTCTGGGGAATTTAAGATGACAGATAAAGCATTGTGACAATCATTATACTCATCCTTAACCCGCCCCTTGACTGCTTCCCTATCTAATATTCACAACTCAAGAAAATTATCCTATCTATAACACTAGCTAGATTACCAATAATAGTCATTATCAAGGAAAACATTTGAACCTTAGAGTCCTGATTGACAGAGGTCCCAACACAGTAAAACCCACTTAGAAGGCCACAGACAAACCTAAAAGTATGCCAGCCTAGAACATGATACTTGGACCTAATGTGCTCAAAAAAAAATCTTTGGACATGAATAGCGTATCCTGGACAGTGGAAGAAATAAGAAATGGACATTACAGAAAAATAATAAAACAATGGGAAAAAAAAACTTAAAAGAACTTTATCTATTTGAGGACTAAGCCAAGGGAAAAAATCCTATCATTCATTAAAAAAATACTACCAATTCCCGTGAAGTGAAAGAAGAGAAGTAAAGTGCATACCTTGGAAGCTTCAACCCATTTGTTACCAATTCTCGTGAAGTGAAAGAAGAGAAGTAATGTGCATACCTTGGAAGCTTCAACCCATTTGTTATCTATGAATTTGAGATGGGGGCGCAGTTTGGAATGACTAAATATTCTCTCTTCTTTTGTCTACAAGAAGTATATTATATACTCGTGATTGTTAAGGACCTTCGTGACCACACCCATTATTCTCACAAGCATCAAATTCCTCATACAGAATAAACTAATCTTTAGTCTATTCCGGAGAGCTTGGCCTTATGTGAAACTCATCTACTCTCTCCCTTAGTTGTTTTGTGTCATCCTCATCATTCAAAAGGTATATGTACTCCACCAAGTACCCTGCCCCCTGCTTTTTTACAAGTCGTGCACAGAACAGGTCCCTCTGAACCCCTCTTCATCACTGGACACATCCACTAGGTCACGATTGCTCAACTTCAATTTATCCTCCTCACTCAACACTACAAAATCAAGGTATGTTCCCTCTCTTGCACAAATTTCTCACTCAAACCTTCACCAGCTTACAAGACCCATGTATACTCTGATCAAATACTAGTATTCCATTCCTCGATGCAAAATTGAATTAAGCCATCATTCACTAAAACACGGCTAAAACAGAATAATTCAATGATGGGTATATCACGATACGATGAGTAGAATTCATGGAGGAAGGAAGAAAATTCTTGTCGATCATCAGGCTGTGATGTGTTACATTAATTACCCATGTTAGGGTGTGTGGTACACAGTAATGAAATGGCTAAAATGCATATTTTGGGATATGAACAAATGTGTACAAGGGATTGGATGGAATGGAGAAAGGAGGGGAATCAAGCTTCATCTTCCCCATTAAATTGAGTTGTATCCGAGGCTAGTACAATCTCTTCCAAGTGGTGCTCAGCACGAGAGAAAAAATAAATGACAGCTTACCTAAGCCCCCCTCCAACGTATGGGAGAGGATTCCAAGGCATGACATCAGGCCTTCCCCAACTAATAACCTGTTGAAAAAAAACCAAAACTTAAAAAAAAATCCGTTAACATTACAATTACAAAAAATTTAAAAAAAATATCACAAAAAAATAATACACCGACACGAAATATAAATGTCCCCACTCGTGGACATGGTAGAAATAATTGTATCTTTACACTATGCCAAAATTTACAAGAACACTTAATAAACTTTATAATTATAATAACATCAAAAAAATTCAACCAAACACTATAAAGTTTATAATAACATCCACACACACCCAAAAAAAAAAAAAACCCAACCAAACACTCTACATAGTAGCTTCCACAACACACTTTTTTTTCAGACGAAAAAATCCTGGCCTTGATATTCAAATGAATCAAAGGAAATAAAAAATGTGCCTCCCATTAAAGGGTAATACAAAAGCTATCAACAGTAACTAGAGCTACGAGCCATTTCTAGACATGCCTAAATATACAAATTAACTACGCCCCAACCTGACAAGGATAAGCCACAATATACAACACGGTTTTTGCTGAGAACATACTGATTCAATCTGAACCAAGAGAACAGAGAGAGCCCAGAGAACTGATCCAGGGATTCCCACCCCACATACTAATAAATCTCAAAGAGATACAAGATTTTTTGGTGCCAAAAAAGAAAAAGGAGACAGAGCTCCGGCATAATGCTCTAAAAGAGCTCAAATTTACCACTCATGCTGATAAAACCATCAACAAATTTAGAGAATAAAAGGTGACCAGGGGTCAAGATAAGGGCATCTTTGGATAAGCTATCTGCACTTTGGTTGTGCTCTCTGTAGACATGCTGAATGTTCATCCAGGAAAAACCACAAATAAGTGACCTGATATTATCACACCAGTGGGTCAGCTCAAGAGAGGATAGTGTAGCTTTGTTATTTTCCCAGTTTATGATGACTGAGGAATCACCATAAATATGCAGAAATGGGAGGCCCATTTTATTTGCCACAAGAAGAAGAGACCACAAGGCCAAGAGCTCTGCTCTTGTGTTGGTCAAAGGACCACACCCTAGCTTGAAGTTGACGGAGTGTGAACTGCTAATGGAAATATGTACCCCTGCTCCACCTCGTGAAGCTGCAGCTTCCCCATCGAAAAAACTATAGGTAAAAACTATATCAGGTGCAACACCGATATCTCTGATTTTAACCTTTTTAACAGGAACCGGATAGTAATGCATCATATCACTAATCTGAAAGACCACGCTATTGACAGAGGCTTCCAGACCTTCAAAGATACATCGGTTTCTAATATTCCATACGCTCCAACAAACAAAGAACAACAAATATCTACAAAATGAGTGCTCAGTATATTTAGTAAACCAAAACTTTAGAAGTTCTACAACTGAACTTCCAGTGTGGGGTGATTTGCAATTGTAGATTCCACAGAGCATAGACCACACCAAGGAAGTGAAGGGGAAATCAATAAAAATATGATGAGTAGTCTCCTCTTTGTTGAAACATAAAATACATCTACTAGAACCTATCCATCCACACTTTAATAAATTATCCGAAGTCAGTACTCTATTAAAAAGAGCCAACCAGAAAAAACACTTGATCTTTATAGCGAACACACTACGCCAAATCCGAACCAAAAAATAATCCCTAGGTGGTTCCAGCAAAGTATTTTCCATCAAATCATATACTAGAGCAGCAGTAACCATACCGTCTTTTTTATTGTGAGTCCAAAGAAGTTTATCAGTTGTGAGCTTAAGTTTGAGCTTAATTTTTATGCCCCCATTCTCAGTCTTGAAATATATCCTTTCCAGCAAGATGCCTAAGACCCCCCCATCTCCAACTCCTCATTTGATAACCCATAATTCTGTGCCCCTACTGAAAGATTACGAGCATCCTGAAGGGTCGTGATGCCATAGTCCTTAAGATACTCAATAAGATCGAAAGGAAGAAAAGGAGATATTGAAGATCCAATAATAGGATCCGATCCTATATAGATATTCTTTCCATTTCCCACCTGCCATCCCAAACCTCTTCCCAACCAAGACAAAGTGTTTAAAAAACCATTCCAGAAGATTGAAGTTCCTCTTAAAAAGAATTTCTTTAATCTGATCCATACTTCCACGGACTGATTTTTCATATATTTCGCTGAAATCACTTGATGCTATAATCCTGTACCATTTAGCACCAACCACAGACTCTTAAGTCGTAAATAAACGCTAAACCATTCAAGGTTTTTAATTCCCCATCCTCCGAATTCGATCAATCTAGAAAGTATCTGCCAATCCATAAGGTGGTAGTGATTCCTCTCTCTCGTGGAACCCCATAAGAAAGCAAAGATCAAGTTCCTCAATTTGTTGAGTATGGATTTCAGAACAGGTGCAAGGGAAAACTAGTACACTGGCATACTGGAGAGGACCGCACAAATAAGGACCAACCTGCCCCCTAAAGAGACAAGTTTATGAGGCCACTGATGAATCCTCTTCTCGAAACTCTTTATTAGCCACAACCAGTCTTTTACCTTATATCCAAATGGCTTGATAAAGTAACCCGAGTATTTGAATCCATTCTGAATGGGCTCCATCTTGTAAGGTAAAATACACTGAATACTATTTTGGACCTCCAGTTCCAGTTCACTGAAAAGGGAACCGGACTTCTCCAGACTGATGCACATACTAGATGTCGAACATAATGTATCTAAGATGAATTCAAAATCCATCCATTCTTCCAAAGTGTCAATGCCAAAAAGTACCACATCATCGACAAATAGGAGGTGAGTCAAAGACATGGAAGCTGAGATCTTTATGCCCCTAATCCTGCCCTTAGCTTTTGCATCTTTTATCAATAAACTGAGTCCTTCAATCACCAGAATAAATAGTAAAGGAGATAAAGGGAAACCCTGCCTAATCCCCCTGGAGGCAGTGAAAAAACGAGAAGGAGTGCCATTTATCAAAATAGAAAAATTCGTAGAGGTGAGACAGTGTTGTAATCTCACAGATCACAAAGGGTTACCAATAATATACATTTAAAAGCATACAGACATATCAGAGACAAGAGACAAGAACACAGATGTAAGAATAACATATTATATTATAATAGAAGAGTCCATACAATACACAGAACTGAACCAAGTTCTCATCTGGCTCAACAGCCTAATATATATGATTTACAAAATAGTTACAAATAACTACCTGCCAGTTCTGTCAACCGACACGACCTTAGGTGGCCGACCTAATCTCTAATTAGTCGGTCGATCGACTTAGTCGGCTTGTCGACTAGCTCCTCCAACATCTCCCCCACAAACAAAATTGTTCTTCATCCCGAAGAAACAAGGGAGGTACTCAAAAAATCTTTGGTTGTCTAAGTAATTATTTCTTTGTTCATCCTTTTATGGGCTGTGAAGTTGGATGGTTGGTCATATTTTAGGGTTTTGTTCACTGTTGGTTCTACAAATAACTTGATTTGTTTTGTAGTTTCGATTAAGTTTTCATCTTGTGGTATAAAGCTGAAATCTTTGATAAAATTCTCTCTTAGTTCATGCCATAGGAATGTTTCACCGCGAGCCTCTTCCATTTTGTACCATTTGTTTGGTAAGTCGAATAGCGTCGATGGAAACAGGTGTGGTCGTGTACATTCATCCTTATACCCAAGTCTTTTCCATTCTTTTTCACATGTTTTTATGTGGTTTTATGGATCCTGTCCTTGGATGAACATAGGTATTTGGGCTTGATTGGTTAACTTTTTCCCTCCAAATATTTCTATGAAGAAGGTTGAAGCTGTTGTCCATGTCTGCAATCTTAATTGATGGGTATCCCACCATCTTGCAGCTTGTCTTGTGAAAGTTTCCACGAGGCTTTGGAGTTGGCTATGTTCACCAATGTTCCTAAATACTTGTTCAACGTGCATAGCTGGTGATTCTCTTTCTTTATATCTTGGGACTTGTGTGATATTTACATTTGTTGGTTTCAGGGTAGGATATTCCCTGGTTTTCTTTTCAAATATTTTTGGGATGGTGGACACCATGAAGCACTATCGGACTAGTTTCCTCTATACTTTTTGAATGGTCTAGCATCCTCTTGCTTGTGTTTCGTAGTTTTCGACTTCCCAATCTTATAATTCTACGTCTGAACTGTAACCTGCTGAATCTTGATTCCCTAGGTGTAGTTCACCATAGATATTGGATTTTGTGTAATCCTGATTGTTTTGTATCTGATATAGTTGTCGGATGTCGACTTCTTCATCAATAGGTTCTATCCAAGGTTCTCCTTGGGATGGATGGATAGGTACTATGACTTTTTGTCCATTCCCGTTTAGTTTTATCCTTTCCTTATCTAAGGATATTGACGCTTTTATTTTTCTTCCCCAAGGTCGACCTACTAACGCTGGGAAGGAGCTGGATCCTTCCTTAGGGTCAATAATTTCAAAATCGACTTTGGTCGATATTCCTTTTATTGTCATGTCGACATTTTTCCAGACTTCGATAGGTTCAATCAGGCCTTGGTCGGCTAATTTCAGGTATATTCTTGACTCGTATAGTCGAGGTCTACCCAATTGTTCCCAAGTATCGCGAGTCATAATGTTTACTTGTGATCCAAAGTCGAGTACAACTTGTCGTACATGGTATCCTTCAATTTCTAGGTCGACAAGTGGGTCGGCATCACTTTTGTCTTTTTGGATTAGTCTGCAAATGTTTTTTGTTTGTTTTTCTGTGTTATTGTTGTGTTTTATTCTATACAATAAGTCAATGAATTGAGAAATTGTTTTATCCTTTTGTACTAAGTGTATTAATTCTTTTATTGTGCCTTGTCGATTATCGTCAGCTTCTTTCTGTCGAGCAAATTCAGGCTAAATACATTCGTTGCATCTTTATACAGTTGTTTTTGTTTAACTGGATCAGAATAATCATTATTTTCCTTTATTTTTCTTATTCGTGGATTATCATCCCCAATTTTTGTCCCATGTCGGGTTACTATATGCAAATTCTTTGTATTGATAATATCATGTTTTTGTACGCACGACAAGACATTAACATTTTTCTTCTTATTAATTTTATCGATCATAGTAGGGAAATCCTCTAATGAGTGATCCCCTACTCCACAACTAGTACAAAATTTTAAGTCAGTTCTATCCTTATATGGACAGTTTGCATATCGGTGTCCTTTTTTGTAGCATGTGAAACATTGGATGGACCGACGTGGTCAGTTGTCACGATTCCCAGAGAATCGACCTCGACCTCCATATCCTCCACGTCAGTTGTCGAACCAACACTAATAT
Source organism: Pseudotsuga menziesii (assembly GCA_001517045.1). Lineage (NCBI taxonomy): Eukaryota > Viridiplantae > Streptophyta > Pinopsida > Pinales > Pinaceae > Pseudotsuga > Pseudotsuga menziesii. Next base: position 81,594 of record LPNX010302424.1, read on the forward strand.
CAATGACCATCATACCTTTGATTATTTTGTTCATATTAAGCACTGCTTCGTTGAGTATTCTCGTTATTCTGCGCAGCTGCGTTCATCTGATAGACTGCCTGGTAATTTTGTTGATTTTTTTGGTTTAGGTGGAAGTCGGTGGTGGTATGATTTTTAGTTTCACAGATTGCACACCAAGATGCTTTTCCATTCTTCATGTTAAACGGGAAATATTTTGTGGTGTGTTCTCCATGTTCTTGGCAGATGTCACAAAAACACTTTGTTTGTACAAATTGAACGTCCTGTCGGCTGATCTCCTGTCGACGGTTATCTTTTGAATGTTCGGTCGTTGAGCATTTCATGCACCAGACATCCTGACTCTTAAGTTTTATCTCTTTTAAAGATTTCAGCATGATCTCGAGTTGTTCTTCCAGTCTAGTATCCGTGGGATATGCCAGGAAGTCTTCATCCATCTCTACTTGTAAGGCTTTAGTAATCGCATCTCCATATGTCTTGAATGTCTCCAGGCTTATATGCCGCCGTATTTTCTGTGAAAGGCCTGCAAGAAACCACTGAATTAACAATTTTTCATCAACTACATAATCGAGTTGGTTGAGAAGGTATTTCCAACGTTTGTCGTGCTCTCAAACAGATTTTGCTGGTTTTTGCGAAGTTGTTTTTAACTTTTTGGCTACCAGATGTTTAGCATCTGGACCTTTAAAGAACGATAAAAATTGCACTTTAATTTCCACCTTGGATGCGTTGGGGGTTCTCTCAGTAAAGGTCATATACCATGTTAGAGCTCTTTTCCTCAAAGCTCCAGCAAACTGCGCCATCTGTCTATCTTCTGATGTGACATGGTTGGCCTCCCATGTCAGCTCGCAGACGAACCAATGTCGTTTGGAATCTTCATTGCCCTCATATAGAGGGATATGCACTGATCCTTGACCCATTTCGGATTCACTGTCACTATCTTCTTCAGGAGGTGGCGGTGGTGGGGGTGGTCGGATGTTTTGCTTATTTCTTTGTGTTGAACTATTGTTGATAGAACTCTCGTTCCCGTCGGTTGTTTTGTTTGTCATTTATTCTCCGACAAGCAGTCAGTCGGGGTCGACTTCTCCTGTCGATGTCCAACTGCAATTATTTGTCTGCAAGTCAGATTTTTCTGTATTCTCCAAAGCTGTATTTGGTAGGGGGGTACTCCTTCATGTGCCGGGTAAAGTAAATGGATACTTCAGTTGGAAGGGTACGCCTGAAGCATGACCCAGTTTCCTTCTTTTGGTCGACGGATAAGTAGATCACTATCATTGTTTACCTCGTCATCTAGTCGGATCCATATACCAAACTTACCAACTCTTAGTATTAAATCTTCTTCGACAATGGCTTGCACTCTTGTACTCGGATTCGATGGAGATAGAGGTCTTACCTCCTGGGGAACTTCTATTTGGAGAGCTTCACGCTGCTCTATCCACAAATATTCTTCCATGGGTGACACTTCTTCATCGACGCCTTCTTCCTGTCGGTCATGACCCAACTCTGTCGGATTTCTTTCTTGGTCTGTCACCCTAATATTTATTCCTCTTTGCAGTGCTATAGCTCTTTCTCTTCTTTCTTTCCTTCTTTGCAACCTCTTCTCTCTCTCTATTTTTTGTAAATCCGTCGTACCTTTATGTGTCACTGTCTGTTTGATTTCCTTCTTAGTTTGACTTCTCATTGTTGGCGATGGTATCTCTTTGTTAGTCGACTAGAATCCTATTTACTTTACCCCGACATATGACCAGCTACACCCCATTTCCTACCCAACGCTTTAGAAAGCTCGAATAGTTATGTTTACTTGCTTAGGAAATATTCCCACTCTCTTTCAGCAATGAATTTCTCCCACTTCTTTTGTTTCTCCGCCCAGTTGGAATTTTTGGCGATTCGCGTAGTGATGGACAAGGTTCGACAATATGACCCACTCATTTTTCTATCAGGAACTTGAACAGCAAGGTCGGTAAGGAGCACAGGAATTGCTTGGTAAGGTCTGTACAGAATTTCTTCTGAATGGTTTCTACCGAAGTTCTTTCTTCTATAGCTCACTCCTCACAAAAATCGTCGGTGATCTTTTCAAACCACTCTGATAGGTTTGTTCTTCCCCCTCGAATCAATTTCTATAGAAGTTGTGGTTCTTTAGTTGCTTTTGGATTTTTCATCCAGAAGTTTCTTCAAAAGCTGGGGTACCAACTCTACAAACTTCTCATGGGTTTCAATAAAGAATATTTCTTTCACTTGAGCAGTCGTTAATCTGTTTCTTCGCGCGTAATTTTGCAAATAATTTGCTATCTTACGCTCCCACCAGTTCTTAGTTTCCTGCTCTGATATCATCTGCTTGTATTCATATCAGACATGTACTACCGGCAACGAAACCAATGTTGTAATCTCACAGATCACAAAGGGTTACCAATCATATCCATTTAAAAGCATATAGACATATCAGAGACAAGAACACAAATGTAAGAATAACAGATTATATTATAATATAAGAGTCCATACAATATATAGAACTGAACCGAGTTCTCATCTGGCTCAACAACCTAATATATATGATTTACAAAACAGTTACAAATAACTACCTGTTGGTTCTGTCAGCTGACACGACCTTAGGTGGCCGACCTAATCTCTAATTAGTCGGTCGATCGACTTAGTCGGCTATTTGACTAGCTCCTCCAATAGACAACCCATGATCCAGTTCACTCCCTCCAGGGGAATGCCTATCTGAAGCAAAATGAGTCGAAGATAGGACAAGTTTACCCTGTCGAAATCTTTGACCAAATCCAGTTTTAAGACCAGAGCACTACATTTTTTTGTCTTTAAGGAATGTAAATCTTCTTGAGTGATTCCAATAGGCTCGACAAGCTGTCTGTTCCTAAGGAATCCAAACTGTTCAGGAGAGATCGAATTTTCCAGGAAAGGCTTAAGCCTGAGAGCCACTATCTTGGATCTAAGATTATACACCAGGTTGCAAAGAGATATAGGCTTAAAATTAGCAAAGGAGAGGGGCTTCTCTTTCTTTGGGATCAATGAAATAAAGGTAGAGTTCAGAGTGGCCTCCACCCTCCACAAAACCCTAGAAGACTCAACAGCTGCAAGTAGATCCCCCCCCCACAAGATCAAAGAAGTAGAAAAAGAATTCTATAAGCCATCCATCAAAGCCTGGGATTTTATCCTTTTTGAAATACCTCAGAGCCCCTTCAATTCCCCCTAATGAGATATTTGAAGTGAAAATGTTAGCCTCTTCCCCAGAGATAAAAGAAGGAAACAGTTGGATTACCTTAAGTTGGTCGATAATATTAGTATGGCTGTCATATTTAAAAATCTCAGAGAAATACCTAATGCCCAACTCCTTTAACTTTTCCTCATCCTCCACCCTGATATCCTCCTCATTCTTAAGGGCCCAAATAGAATTTTGATTCCTTCGTGCTGATGCAATGGAGTGGAAGTACTTTGTATTAGCCTCACCAATCTCAACCCATTTGGTCCTGCTCTTTAGCTTCCAGGTCAAGAGATCATGTGCAATCAGTTTAAACTTCCTTTCCTTTAGAATCTAAATGGATTTAGTATCTTCTGAGGAGAAAATACCTGAATGACAAGAATCTAGAAGAGAGGTAATCTCACCCACTACCGCCGAATATTCTCTTTTCATTTCTAAGGCCCTCTCCCGAGTCCAGGATTTAAATTCATTTTTAAGAAACCTCGGCTTAAAAGCTAGGCCTTTCATATCATCCACCAATGGGTCCACAACCCAGGAGCCCCAACACTCCTTTACAAATTGGGAGAAATCCTCCTCCAAGAGCCAGGCCTGATTAAATTTGAATGGGAAATTCCGAGTTGCATCACCCACTTCCCACTCCATACAGATCGAATAGTGGTCAGAAATATCTGAGGGGGCTGACCACACTCTATGAAGATGCAAAATAGGAACAACAGAAGAAGAAAACAAGAATCTATTGAGCCTCTTATTGATACCATCTACACCAGCCCTACCATTTCTCCACGTGGGTCCTACATATGGAGGTTCCAAATCAACCAAATTATGGTCAGCAATAAGTTGTGATAAAAAGAGGGCTATGGGGTATAAGAGGCCTTTATTCCCCCAAATATCATTCACACCAATGGTAAAGTTAAGATCCCCAGCCAGGATTAGGTTTGGTAATAGTAGCAGGCCACCTTCGATAACCCTATTCCGAAAGGTTCCGCGGTTTCTATATGGCCCGTAACAATTGAGAACATAAAAGGTAGTGGACGATTCCCTGAACTGTGCTTTCACAAAAAACCCAACCATTGTTTCAAAAGATTTACAAGGTACAGAAAGAGGGTTCCAACCCATCAGCAGACCACCCGAAATACCAACTGCGCTTATAGAACAAAACTCCCAACCTGAAAGGAGTTTAGAGAAATCCAAGAGGGAAGGATAATGACTACACATGGTTTCTTGGAGCAAGATCATATCAGGAGACAAAGAGTGAAGAAGGGAGCGGAGGGTTCTTTGTTTGGATAACCCACCAAAGCCACACACATTGAGGGACACAATCTACATCAAGAACCCTTAAGAGAGGGTGACAATGCTCTAAGTGCCCTGGGGTGAGAAGCAGTATGGCCTCTAGCTACATTCTTTATCCTAACTGACCGAGGGATATAAGGAGGAGATTCAGAGCCAAGACAATGGAATCAAGGGGCGGAGTAGATGGAGAAGTTGGTGTTTTTGCTGAAAAAACCGAAAGTGACTTCATAAGGGAAGGATTTATGAAAGCAGGGGTCAAGCAACGACTGGCGGGTAAGGTCGAAATGGGTATAGGGTTATTTAGACCCGTCAAGGGTGGAAAATATTCCGGTGAGAATAAAGGAGCCTCAGGACATGGAGAGGAAGAACCCGACACAGGGAAACAAGGTGTCTCCAACGTGATAAGGGAAGGAGGTCGCACTTCCACAGAAGGAAGTTCCTGAGGAGAGACCTGGTTTACAACCCGTGGAAGGGGCACCACCCTTGAAGACCTAGACTTTGTCACACTTGCTTTAATGTCCTAGATAATCAGTAAGTCATTATTTGATACATCTTCAAATAAGGATATGGATTGTGTATACTTACTATTCGATGGATCTGGCATGATAACCGAGTTCACTGTTTGCTGAGACACATCATGCACAACCAACAAAAGCGTTCCATCTGACAGACATGAGAGATATGAACCATGAAGAAGCTGCGTACATGAGCGACGCAGGTGCCCCACCTCATGGCACCAATTGCATCTAAATGGGACATGCATATAATCAATTTTTTGTAAAATAATACTATTCGTGCATTGAATCTCAACCTCTGCAGAAAGCCCCTTCGAGATTCCCAAATCAACCAGGATCTTGGCACTTCTCTTGTCAAATATAGAATGGAAATCATCTTCGACAGCTATAAATCGACCCAAGGAGTTTTCCAACCCTACCAGAAATTCCTTATTCCAGAGCGGAAACTGTAGTGCATGGAGCACCATCCATAAATGTCTTTTTACCACCCGCTCCCTCAACGGGTCAAAGGCAACGTGCCACTGGCTCAGCACTAGTGAGCCTTTCCCAATCTTCTAGATCCCATGAAGGATACACGTAGCATGTTCATCTTCCAAAAAGACAAAAACCAGCCACCCCTTAGCTAATAAGCTGATAGTCTTTACATATGTGAGCAATGGCTTCCAATGAAGCGTTGCCCACTCCGACCATTCCTTCTTCCCCATTGTCAAAATCCCAAAATTTCCGAAAAATTTAAAATTTTTAAATTTGCATATCATTAACATAATGTAGTTAACTAAACATTTATTTAGTTATAAACTACCGCATTCCTTATCTGAATTTATCTGTTGGTTATGTTTAGCAGTAGAATAGTTCTTTTCAGTTTACTGACTTTGTTTTCTTTTCATCCACAAGGTGAGACTGTCATGCAAAACTAGGCTTACTTAGCTTTCAAGCTAATGCAGACGTTTTCCTGTTCTTACAGACTACAGGTAAGAAGTTCGGTTGGCAGCTTGTTGAAATTCTAAAGTGTTTATAAATACCAGTACGTTGCAAAAATAAAAGTTCAAATAGGAAGATAAAATGCTAAACCATTTTCAATACTTACTGAGGTAAAATTCCATAACTGTCCATCATTCTAGTGGAAGTACTTTATGATTCTTTAAAGATTACTGTGCTATTCAATATTTATCATAAATTCCCAGTATTAAAAAAACTCCAATTAAACTCTTTGCAACATAAAGTAGAAAAAGGTAGAGTTATAGAATTTACAGTTTACCTTCCAAGTGCACACATACACTTACATTGTAATGTTCATTTATAAGGGGTTACGTACCACTGTTTCCAAAACTAAGTTTATTTCTTAGGCAAATATATGACTTACTATAATAGGTTTTGATTCCTAAACCTTTCGTATCAAATAAGTGGACCTGTACTTAGTGGCTACTATTTTTAAAAGACTGCAGAACTGAATCATTAGTCTAACATTTACGATGATAATTCTTAACTGAAGAGTTTTAAAAGCTTAACTCTTATATGTCACCATTGCTTGGTTAAGGGTCTTTATTCTAGACAAAACAATATCAAAGTAAATGTTATTATTTTCTTTGTATTACTAACCAGTTTCTATTCTTAGGAAATTATGATGAAACCAAGGGGTTAACATTACTATCCGTAAACTTACCATGGTCGATTTTACGACACCCTTGATATCATTCATTAGTATAATTTATACTTAAAATATAGAGTTTAAGTAATTACTTGTGTGAGTATTATTCTTTCCTAAGCATATATACTATACTTTTCCATCTACAACAATTTACGAAACTTATTTCTTTTAAGATTGCAAGAGTTAAAAGACATACTATTTACTCCCTAGTGGAAAGGGCATGAATAAGACCAAATCGTAAACGATTTAAAAGAAATACTTAAATAAATCTTTAGGTTATACATTCCAAGTTTATACATAAGATTATATCATGCACTTACTACTATAGATATAATATACTCTTAACCAAATGTTATTAAGTAAAAGCATCATGTTATAAGGTTCTAGATTTCGAAGTCAAATACCTCCACGATGAATATAGGGTTATATCCCGTTTTCATTGCATAGATGATAATATATATTGTAACATATTGTAATGATTTATTAAAATCTTGCATCGGTGGTAAGTTCCATGTATAAGTTTACGTATTAACATGATTCTTGTTATAATGCTCCAATGATAAGTTGACTCGGCCGGGACTAAGGTATAACCTTGGAGACAGCCCAATGATTGTCAATACTGGATCCTTGTGATTAGCTTATTGAAAACTATAGAAAGGAAACCCACCGTGGAAAATTATTTGCATGGAGACGTGGCTTCGTTTGGGCCATGCATCGCAGGATTTAAAAGAGTCCTCTCCAAAACCTAGCTCATTATCTTCCCTCGCCTTCGGGCACTCGTCCATCTTCAGCAAAATAACCGACCGCTCTATCACTTGTGATATGCTGCAACTGTCTTTAGCTTACTCCTCCCTGGTTAGTTGTCCAACAGCACCAAATTGAAGGCCGTTCCATAGTGTTTCTGTTTATCATGCATTACTCGCTCTCCTTTTATCTTTTCGCTGCCTCAATTGCTTAAACTCGAACCCTTGACTGTATCAGTCCTTACCATTCTCCTTCAGTTTACCACTACGGGGGTGGTTCCTCTTTCAGAGTATCGTGGCTTGAGTTGCACTGTAAACTGTGTGTTATTTGGATAGAATAACATCACGGCTCTTAGGGTTTTACCCTATCCGCCGAATAACTAGGGTTCTCTACTGTCAGTGGTTGATGAAGTATTGTAACGTCGTTTCCTTCTGCAGCTGAATGACAGACTTCTTGCTCGTGCTGGTCGCTGGTCGTTGCACTGCTGGTTAGCTACGTTTAAATGCCGAGGTAAGAAATATATTAATTGTTTCTTTAAATGATAATGCATATTTTCTTGTTTATAACTCTTTTCCTTTGATATAAAGCTAACAGTCGGTTGTATAATGGTTTTGCAGATACAACTTACCTCTCTTCTCTATCTACGCAGTGAGTTCGAGGTTACGGCAATAAGAGGCCATGGTAAACCCTGGTTTTTCCATGGCTCATCCACCTTGTGCAAACCCTTATGGGGTAATAAGGGTTGGTTGTTGCGGCCTAAAAGACCCTCATGGTTTTTGGTTGTTTGTTCGTTGTTTTTTACAGCTTTGTTAAGACCCTAGCTTTACTGCAGGGCTCTTCGGCTTCGGCTGTGAGTGTATATTTTGTTCTTGTAAATATTACTGTGTTTTAAAGTAAAAGAACAGGCTGTAAGCCTCCATGTGTAATTTCTCAGTATGGTCATGAGTTATTATTACTGAACTGGGTTTTACAGTTATTACTTTGGTATATTCTGAAAGAATAGGGTTTTTACCCTAATTTGACAGTGAAGAAAATAACTCCGTTCCTTTTTCTTTAAAAAAAAAATTACTGTTAAGTTGAAATGTGCTTCTGCAATGTTAGGGTTACTAGTTATATTTATAATATGTAAATAAGATCGATAAAATAGCATCCTGCACTTCTGTTATTTATTTCCTGCACAAAATGCATTTAATTTGTTTACTGTTAAAATAATATTATTAGGGTTTCTGTACCTGGTTTATAATTTGACTTTCTTGTTAATAAGAATTTGTAATTATTGATGTATAGTTTATACCCTTTAATGATATAGGGTTTTTTGTTATGTCTTTCTTTTTACAATAATTTTAAGTACTGTCAATATACTTGTAGCTCAGACAGTATAATTAGTTTTGGAATATACTTACAGCAATAAGAACACTACTTTATATTAATAGTAATAATATTCCTATATTGCATAAATAAAGTACATTATTACTAATAACTTCTTTCCCTCCACCTAGTTCCATCCACCAGTTTGACCAGTAAATTCTTTTTAATAGCTCTCCCATGCTGTTGTCTCCACAATTTATTTATTAATAATAAAATATTCTGAATTACATTCATCTTCTGTTGACTCTGCTGAGTCATCAGTTCCTACTTAGTATTAAATTTAACATAATGTCTCGGGAATATAATTAAAACAATTTAACATTATTTTACAAATTGGGGTATGTGACATACACACCCCCTTAAAATGTAACATCGTCCTCGATGTTACTTATTATTCATCCTCTGCAATCTCCTGGAACATATTCGGGTATGCTTCCTGCATCTTACTTTCCAATTCCCAGGTAGCTTCTTCAGGACTAAGGTGCTTCCATTGCACCTTCAACTGTCCCATTGTGCGGTTCCGCAAAGTAATTTCCCTCCTCCCAAGGATACAGTCTGGTTCCACCATAAATTCTCCTTCTGGTTCCACCTATACAACACTCCAATCGATCACATGAGTAGCATCATGAACATACTTTTTCATAACAGAAATATGAAAAACATTATGCACTTTCAAATTAGGTGGTAACGCTAGCTGATATGCAACTTGACCAATTATGGATAAAATTTCAAACGGACCACAGTAACGTGGTGCTAGCTTTGCACAACCCCCCAGTCTTAGAGATATTTTCTTTGGTTTTACCTTTATAAACACATGCTCACCCACCTGGAACTCTTTGGAAGTTCTTTTTAAATCTGCTTGGCTCTTTTGCCGATCCTATGCTACCTTCAAATTTTTCTGCACTTGTTTCACAATCTGTTCCATTTCCTTCAATAATTTTGGTCCTAACACTACTCTATCTACTGGATTATTCCAGGAGATAGGAGTGTTGCATTTACGCCCATACAGAATTTCAAATGGATTGAACTTAGCTGATGACTGATAGTTGTTATTGTATGCAAACTCTGCTAAATGCAAGTAGTCTTCCCACTTACCTGGCTGATCTTAACATACCTCCTTAACAAATCTTCCAGCACCTAATTCACTCTTTCTGTCTGTCCATCTGTTTGAGGATGGAAGGAGGTGCTAAAATTCAGTGTTGTATTTAATCCCTTAAACAAGGATTTCCAGAAATTCCCTGTGAATTTAGGATCCCTGTCTGAAATGATAACCTTCGGTACACCATGTAGCCAAAAAATCTGCTTTAAGAAAATGTCAGCTATGTTTGCAGCCTTGTAAGTAGTTTTAAAATCATCCATAAGTAAAGCACATTCTTTCACATAACAGGTTACTTTCCTTTTTGCCCCTGTGGCTAATTAAACTAACCAGGAACTATCAAACTTTTCAACCAACAATTTACACTTTTCCACTATCTAAGGTGCAATGTAGCTAAGGCTAGCCCCTGGATCAATTAAAATGGTTACAGGGGTTTGGTTAACCATACATTCTACTTCCACCATGGAATTCTGATAATCAGCTTGGCGGTTCTCCAACGCTGCATTTATTCTGGGCATAGTCCTTGTGAGTTCTCCAATGGTCATTTCATCCTGTACAGTGTGAATATTGCTGGTTGACTTTTTCCAGTTTGGGCAAACCGAGGCATAATGCTGGCCATTACATTCCCAGCACTTAACAAGCTCCTTCCGTTCAAAATTCTTAGTGAAATTCCCATGATTGTTTGCAGCTTCCTTGCCTTTAAAGTTACTGGAATTATTAGAATTATTAGAAGCACCATTTGTATTTCCCTGGAAGTTCTTACTGTTAGAATAATTTCTGTTCTTATTATTCTTGAAATTATTCTGGGGTACAAATTCCTTTTTCTTGAACTCAGGCTGACTGTTGTTTTTCTTACCCTTCTAGTTGGCTATGCCTTCTTTCTTCTTGTTCTGTTCAAAACAGAAATTATCCTTCCGCATGGCTTCCTCCAAAGTCTTCGGGTTATCATACTCGATTCTGTCCTTAATGTGATATGGCAAACAGCTGAGAAACTACTGCACTTTAGGTTTCTCATCGACTAAATAAGGTACATACCTCAACAAGCTTAAGAATTTACTGTTTAAATCCTTCATAGTCATGGATCCTAACTTTAATTTGTAAAATTCTTTAGCTCTTTCTTCATAATATTGTTCGGACAGAAATTTCTTCTTGAAGTACCTTTTAAAGGTACTCCAATTAACTTCTTTTTCTTTGATCCCCTTGACTCTTTTCAAATCTTGCCACCATATGTCTGTTTTTCCAGAGAGATTATAAATTGCCATTCTTGCCTTCAGCTGATTTGAATAGTTGTATATCTAAAAATATTTCCTCATCCCGGACAAACAAGACTCTGCTTCCTCCCCTTTTTCAGTGTCTTCGTTGAAATTTGGGGGCTTTATTTTTTTAAACTCCCCGAAAATCTCTTCATATGGTCTATACTTCTTCTTTCTGTCATACAACTCAGCCTCACTACTGTCACTAGTACTATAATAACTTTGTTGTTCCTTGAACCCTTCAGATGATGAACTACTTTCAGCTTTAGCCAGCTTCATATTTTTAGATCCTTTCTGATGGCTAGCTTCCTCAGATTCGGATCTTTTTCTCCTCCCTTCAGTCTGAAATTTTTCCATCAAAATTTGGTTCAACTCTTCTTGAGTCTTCAAAATCCTTTCATTGTCCTTCTTGATTGATTCCATTTCAGTCTTCAAATCCTTTATAGTCTGCATCAGCTCTGAAGAGTGTGCAATTACCTCTTCTAACATAGGTTCTCTAGACATTTGTCTTGTCTCGGCATTTGGAGACTCCTCCTCAGCATATTCTCCTAACTTCTCCATACCTACCTGTTAGATTCAGAAAAAAGAAATTTTCTGTTCTTTACATAAAACAGAATATAGGTTAGTATATTATTTTTACTGTTCTACAGAAACTAGTTGGGCCGCATCAAGACCTAGTATTTGAACCATGCTCTGATACCACATGTCAAAACCCCAAAATTTCCGAAAAATTTAAAATTTTTAAATTTGCATATCATTAACATAATGTAGTTAACTAAACATTTATTTAGTTATAAACTACCACATTCCTTATCTGAATTTATCTGTTGGTTATGTTTAGCAGTAGAACAGTTCTTTTCAGTTTACTGACTTTGTTTTCTTTTCGTGCACAAGGTGAGACTGTCATGCAAAACTGGGCTTACTTAGATTTCAAGCTAATGCAGACGTTTTCCTGTTCTTACAGACTACAGGTAAGAAGTTCGGTTGGCATCTTGTCGAAATTCTAAAGTGTTTATAAATACCAGTACGTTGCAAAAATAAAAGTTCAAATAGGAAGATAAAATGCTAAACCATTTTCAATACTTACTAAGGTAAAGTTCCATAATTGTCCATCATTCTAGTGGAAGTACTTTATGATTCTTTAAAGATTACTGTGTTATTCGATATTTATCATAAATTCCCAGTATTAAAAAAACTCCAATTAAACTCTTTGCAACATAAAGTAGAAAAAGGTAGAGTTATAGAATTTACAGTTTATCTTCCAAGTGCACACATACACTTACATTGTAATGTTCATTTATAAGGGGTTACGTACCACTGTTTCCAAAACTAAGTTTATTTCTTAGTCAAATAGATGACTTACTATAATAGGTTTTGATTCCTAAACCTTTCGTATCAAATAAGTGGACCTGTACTTAGTGGCTACTATTTTTAAAGGACTGCAGAACTGAATCATTAGTCTAACATTTACGATGATAATTCTTAACTGAAGAGTTTTAAAATCTTAACTCTTTTATGTCACCATTGCTTGGTTAAGAGTCTTTATTCTAGACAAAACAATATCAAAGTAAATGTTATTATTTTCTTTGTATTACTAACCAGTTTCTATTCTTAGGAAATTATGATGAAACCAAGGGGTTAACATTACTATCCGTAAACTTACCATGGTCGATTTTACGACACCCTTGATATCATTCATTAGTATAATTTATACTTAAAATATAGAGTTTAAGTAATTACTTGCGTGAGTATTATTCTTTCCTAAGCATATATACTATACTTTTCCATCTACAGTAATTTACGAAACTTATTTCTTTTAAGATTGCAAGAGTTAAAAGACATACTAGTTACTCCCTAGTGGAAAGGGCATGAATAAGACCAAATCATAAAGGATTTAAAAGAAATACTTAAATAAATATTTAGGTTATACATTCCAAGTTTATACATAAGATTATATCATGCACTTACTACTATAGATATAATATACTCTTAACCAAATGTTATTAAGTAAAAGCATCATGTTATAAGGTTCTAGATTTCGAAGTCAAATACCTCCACGATGAATATAGGGTTATATCCCGTTTTCATTGCATAGATGATAATATATATTCTAACATATTGTAATGATTTATTAAAATCTTGCATCGGTGGTAAGTTCCATGTATAAGTTTACGTATTAACATGATTCTTGTTATAATGCTCCAATGATAGGTTGACTCGGCCGGGACTAAGGTATAACCTTGGAGACAGCCAAATGATTGTCAATACTGGATCCTTGTGATTAGCTCATTGAAAACTATAGAAAGGAAACCCACCGTGGCTAATTATTTGCATGGAGACGTGGCTTCGTTTGGGCCATGCATCGCAGGATTTAAAAGAGTCCTCTCCAAAACCTAGCTCATTATCTTCCCTCGCCTTCGGGCACTCGTCCATCTTCAGCGAAATAACCGACCGCTCTGTCACTTGTGATATGCTGCAACTGTCTTTAGCTTACTCCTCCCTGGTTAGTTGTCCAACAGCACCAAATTGAAGGCCGTTCCATAGTGTTTATGTTTATCATGCGTTACTCGCTCTCCTTTTAGATTTTCGCTGCCTCAATTGCTTAAACTCGAACCCTTGACTGTATCAATCCTTACCATTCTCCTTCAGTTTACCACTACGGGGGTGGTTCCTCTTTCAGAGTATCATGGCTTGAGTTGCACTATAAACTGTGTGTTATTTAGATAGAATAACATCACGGCTCTTAGGGTTTTACCCTGTCCGCCGAATAACTAGGGTTCTCTGCTGTCAGTGGTTGATGAAGTATTGTAACGCCGTTTCCTTCTGCAGCTGAATGACAGACTTCTTGCTCGTGTTGGTCGATGGTCACTGCACTGCTGGTTAGCTACATTTAAATGTCAAGGTAAGAAATATATTAATTGTTTCTTTTAATGATAATGCATATTTTCTTGTTTATAACTCTTTGCCTTTGATATAAAACTAACAGCCGGTTGTATAATGGTTTTGCAAATACAACTTACCTTTCTTCTCTGTCTACGCAGTGAGTTCGAGGTTACGGCAATAAGAGGCCACGGTAAGCCCTGGTTTTTCCATGGCTCATCCACCTTGTGCAAACCCTTATGGGGTAATAAGGGTTGGCTGTTGTAGCCTAAAAGACCCTCATGGTTTTTGGTTGTTTGTTCGCTGTTTTTCACAGCTTTGTTAAGACCCTGGCTTTACTGCAGGGCTCTCCGGCTTCAGCCGTGAGTGTATCTTTTGTTCTTGTAAATATTACTGTGTTTTAAAGAAAAAGAACAGGCTGTAAGCCTCCATATGTAATTTCTCAGTACGGCCGTGAGTTATTATTACTGAACTGGGTTTTACAATTATTACTTTTGTATATTCTGAATGAATAGGGTTTTTACCCTAATTTGACAGTGAAGAAAATAACTCTGTTCCTTTTTCTTTCAAAAAAAAATTTATTGTTAAGTTGAAATGTGCTTCTGCAATGTTAGGGTTACTAGTTATATTTATAATATGTAAATAAGCTCGATAAAAGAGCATCCTGCACTTCTGTTATTTATTTCTTGCACAAAATGCATTTAATTTGTTTACTGTTAAAATAATATTATTAGGGTTTCTGTACCTGGTTTATAATTTGACTTTCTTGTTAATAAGAATTTGTAATTATTGATGTATAGTTTATACCCTTTAATGATATAGGGTTTTTTTTTATGTCTTTCTTTTTACAATAATTTTAAGTACTGTCAATATACGTGTAGCTCAAACAGTATAATTAGTTCTGGAATATACTTACAGTAATAAGAACACTACTTTATATTAATAGTAATAATATTCCTATATTGCATAACTAAAGTACATTATTACTAATATAATTACTATATTATCTCTATGTGATTACTATAGCCTCTATATTAATATCCTTGGTTTATTTTATAAGTATATCGAAAAATAGTACTCGTTATTTAATTCTTGTAAAATTTTATGCTATACTCTCTAAGTTCTTTTATAATTAATTTGTCTTATTAGCTATGATATTTCTTTTCATATAAAGAATTAATTAACTCTATCTAGAGTCTATCTCATAAGCATAGATAGTAACATTTAATCATACTCTAAAAATAAAAGGAATAACAGCTCTGGAAACTGTTCGAGCTCAGTCCCAATAAAAGAAGGAAAATAATGAAATGACTACATCACAAAACATACATAAAATCTAGACCAGATTGGTTTGACAGTAGTATTTATTCATTATATAACTATTCCTACTTTTAGTTTATTATTAGACATAAAGTAGTGAAGTTATTCTAATCTGGAAGAAAGAAACTGTAAGGGATAACAGTAGGTACATCTATTTTAATCCTACTCTTCTATTCGTTCTTTACAAATAATAGAATTTCTGAAATATAAAATACTGTACAAGGAAAAATAGTTTTTAACTATAATCTCATACAATTGTCAGTAAAATATCTTGTCTGAAATTAGGTAAGAAACAATCTTGTCAAAACCCCAAAAAATTTCGAAAATTTAATTTTTTTTAAAATAGCATATATTCTCATTAAATGCAGTCATTAACTGTTTGATTAGTTTTATGTTACGAGAATTGTAACTGAATGATCTTTTGATTAAACTTAACTTTAAAGAGTAGTTTCTTTTCAGTTACTGATTGTTTTCTGTTTGCAACCATAAGGTGAGTTTGTCATGAAGGACTGGTCTTACTTAGCTTTCGAGCTAACGCAGCAGTTTTCTTTTCTGACAGATATACATGTAAGATGTACGGGTCACTGTTAACAAATCTCAGAATTTTACAATACGATTTGCTGTATATAAATTATTTAGTGAAAGTACATACATGCTAGACAGATTTACCAGACTTCTAAAGGTAAAACTTTTACTAAGCTTCCTTTGAAACCTACTACTAGAGAATTGAATTCTACTCATAAAGATGGAAGTTAACTTCTTTTATCTAGAAAATAGGATTTAACAATCCTATAGAGTACGAAACCATTAAATGTTCATGTTGAAGGTAAGTGTCAAAATGTAATAATTATTTCTTTACTAATCAGCTAGCATGGTAGAAAATTACAACATCAAAGATTTAATTCTATTATTCATAGTTACTGTAACATGCCATGTTTATACTGCAACATAATAGTTATTTTATCTTTTTCAGATTTATTTGCCTCATCTGTAATAGTTACAGCATAGGCTTTGCACCCTTTCCTGACTGCTTTTTTGAGTTGTAAAGCAGAAATCTTCCTAATTACAGTTTTCCTAGGAATACCCTTAACTGTTACTGGTGGTTCATTATTATTTACGCACGTAAATGTTTTATCAAAACAATTTAAAACTACCCTGTGTTTTTCTAACCAATCCATACCAATCAACAAGTCATACGAGCCAAGTGGCAGAACATCATCTTAACAGTAGTTTTAAAATCATTCATAACTAAAACACATTCTTTCATATAGCAGGTTACTTTCCTTTTTGCCCTAGTGGCTAATTGAACCAACCAGGAGCTGTCAAACTTTTCAACAGTCAATTTACACTTTTCTACTATCTGAGGTGAAATATAACCAAGACTGGCTCCTGGATCTATTAAAATAGTTACAGGGGTTTGGTTAACCATACCTTCTACTTCCACCATGGAAGTCTGATAATCAGCTTGGCGGTTCTCCAATGCTGCATTGATTCGGGGCATAGTCCTTGCAAACTCTCCAACAGTCATTTCATCCTGCACAGTATGAATATTGTTGTTTGGCTTCTTTCGATTTGGGAAAACTGAAGCATAGTGCGGGCCATTGCACTCCCAGCACTTAACAGGCTCCTTTCTTTCGAAATTCTTAGTGAAATTTCCATGATTGTTTGAAGCTTCCTTGCCCATGAAGTTATTGGAATTATTGGAATTATTAGATGCACCATTTCTGCTTCCCTGGAAGTTCTTACTGTTAGAATGATTTCTGTTCTTATTATTCCTGAAATTCTTTTGGGGTACAAACTCCTTTTTCTTGAACTCAGGCTTATTACTATTCTTTTTAGCCTTCCAGTTGGCTATACCTTCTTTCTTTTTGTTCTGTTCAAAACAGAAATTTGCCTTCCTCATGGCTTCTTCCAGAGTCTTCGGGTTATCATATTCGATTATGTCCTTGATATGATATGGGAAATAGCTGAGAAACCGTTGAACTTTAGGTTTCTCATCCGCTAAATAAGGTACATACCTCAACAGACTTAAGAATTTACTGTTTAACTCCTTCATAGTCATGGATCCTAACTTTAGCTCGTAAAATTCTTTAGCCCTCTCTTCAAAGTATTGTTCGGACAGAAATTTCTTCTTGAAGTACCTTTTAAAAGTACTCCAATTGACTTCTTTTTCTTTGATTCCCTTGACTCTTTTCAAATCTTGCCACCATATATCTGCATTTCCAGAGAGATTATAGATGGCCATTCTTGCCTTCAGCTGATTTGAATAGTTATATATCTGAAAATATTTTCTCATCCCGAATAACCAGGATTCTACCTCTTCCCCTTTTTCAGTTTCTCCATTGAAAGTTGGGGGTTTTATTTTTTTGAACTCCCCGGAAATCTCTTCGTATGGCCTGTACTTTTTCTTTCTGTTATACAACTCAGCCTCACTACTGTCACTAGTAGTGTAGTAGCTTTGTTGTTCCCTAATCCCTTCAGATGATGAGATGCTTTCAGCCTTAGCCAGTTTCATCTTTTTTTATCCTTTCTGATGACTAGCTTCCTCAGATTCGGATCTTTTACTCCTCCCTTCTGTCTGGAATTTTTCTATCAAGATTTGGTTTAACTCCTCCTGAGTCTTTAATATCCTCTCATTATCCTTCTTGACTAATTCCATTTCAGTCTTCAAATCCTTGATAGTCTGTATCAGTTCTGAAGAGTGAGCAGTTATCTCTTCTAACACCGGCTCTCTAGACATCTGTCTTGTCTCAGTGTTTGGAGACTCCTCCTCAGCATATTCTCCTAACTTCTCCATACCTGCCTGTTAGATTCAGAAAAAGAAATTTTCTGCTTTTTACATAAAACAAAAATACAGGTTAGTACGTGATTTTTACTGTTCTGTGGAAACTAGTTGGGTCACATTAAGGCCTAGTATTTGAACCATGCTCTGATACCACATGTCAAAACCCCAAAAATTCCGAAAATTTAAATTTTTTTAAAATAGCATATATTCTCATTAAATGCAGTCATTAACTGTTTGATTAGTTTTATGTTACGAGAATTGTAACTGAATGATCTTTTGATTAAACTTAACTTTAAAGAGTAGTTTCTTTTCAGTTACTGATTGTTTTCTGTTTGCAACCATAAGGTGAGTTTGTCATGAAGGACTGGGCTTACTTAGCTTTCGAGCTAACGCAGTAGTTTTCTTTTCTGACAGATATACAGGTAAGATGTACGGGTCGTTGTTAACAAATCTCAAAATTTTACAATACGATTTGCTGTATATAAATTATTTAGTGAAAGTACATACATGCTAGACAGATTTTCCAGACTTCTAAAGGTAAAAATTTTACTAAGCTTCCTTTGAAACCTACTACTAGAGAATTGAATTCTACTCATAAAGATGGCAGTTAACTTCTTTTATCCAGAAAATAGGATTTAACAATTCTATAGAGTACGAAACCAATAAATGTTCATGCTGAAGGTAAGTGTCAAAATGTAATAATTATTTCTTTACTAATCAGCTAGCATGGTAGAAAATTACAACATCAAAGATTTAATTCTATTATTCATAGTTACTGTAACATGCCATGTTTTTACTGCAACATAATCAGATTTGCAACTGTAGTTGTAAATAACAAGATATTACGAGTATCAACCTATACTCTTCTTACTTTAAACATTTACAAAGTTTATTGTTTGATACAAGTCTTCCCTTAATAATTTAAGGATTTGCATTGTTTTAGAATGCTACTTATATTTCCAAAATCGACGTTTGGATAGAAACCAAAAACACCTTTAGCATCAGTCCTAGATTTATCATATTTAAACCCCTTTATGAGTTTTCAAGACTATACTATCAACAAGGAAGGTTAATATACCCACGTTGCTTATCACACATTAACTTATAAAATCTTTGATAAATTTTTGAGCTTAGAAAATGACAAAAGTCTAATTGTCACCACAAGGATTCTAAGACTACTTCGAGGTTGTTAATCTATTAACAAGTATCAAGGATATGGACTAGAATAAACCAAAATCAAAATTAATGGATCACATAAATTAATTACCACCAATTATAGATTTTAAAGAAATGTTATGTCTCTTACCTTCATTTGAAGACTAAGGCAATTGGCAATGTAGTTGTAGGTTTATAAACAACTATGCCATAACAATATTCCATTGTTCTTATAACTCCTTATAACTAAAACAATTCTCCATACCTATGTATACGAGACTAACAAAGAGCAATATCTATAATACAATGGTTTATAAGCATTATTGTAATGTTACGTGGTTGAAATTGTATCGCAGGTGATACTATGGTATATCGAACCTTACGAGATCTCCACGCTATGATTTGGTTTGTAAAATTCAATCAACGGTGATCCAGTCGAGGAACTTTAGAACTCATACCCACTGCATGTAAAGTATTAAAGTAATACGTGGTCTTTTCTTAGCCATGCATTGGCGTTTTAAAAATAGTTGACCCAACCCTAATCGTCATTTCTCCTTTGCCTTCGGGCCTTTGGCTGCTCTGCAAACCCTCCTGGTCCGTCTTGCTATTGCGTTGTTTGCTATTAGTCCCTAAGCTACTCAAGCTCTTCGTGAGCTCCTCTACTGCACTGTGGAGGAGGATACAATGTTGAATAACTTGTTGTTTGTCTCTGCGATACCTCCATTGTTTAACTTGGGCTCTGGACTGTGACAGTCCTTACCTTTCTCCGTTCCAATGAGAGTGATTCTTCCTTCAACGTAGCGTGGCTTATGCTGTCTGTAGACTGTGTGTTATTGCAAGGAAGAAACATTGCAGCTATAGGGTTTTACCCTGTCCATCGATTAACTGGGGTTTCTTTTGCTGTCAGTGGTTGAGAGTGTTGTAACGTTTTTCCTTTGCCATTGAATGGCAGGTTCCTTGCCCATGCTGGTCGCGACATCACTGTTTGGGATTATCCACTGCTAAGGTAACAGAATACTTCGTTTTCTTTTAATGTCATTGTTATCATTCTTGTTGATACATTTCTTCTTGCATTTAATATAACAACTAACAGTCGACTGTATACTGGTTTTGCAGATATAACCTACTACTTTTCTCTGCCTGCAAAAGGAATGAGGGTTACGGAAATACGGGCCACGGTAAGCCCTGGTCTCTTCATGGCCCTCCACTTTGTGTAAACCCTTATGGGATTGCGAGGGGTTGGTCGTTGTGGCCTTTTTGACCCTCAAGGTTTTTTATTGTTGTTTGATGTTATACATCGTGGGTTAATACCCTAGCTCTCTTACAGAGCTCTCCGGCTTCGACCGTGAGTGTAAAATATTGTTTTGTAATTATTATTATGTTTATATTAACAGGACAGGCTGTAAGCCTTCATGTGTAATTGCTTATTACGGCCATGGATTATTGAACAAGACTGGGTTCCACCATGTCATTACTTTTGTATTATTTTGAATGGGTAGGGTTTTTACCCTTAATTATTATGCATGTTTCAGAAACTGTTTGCTGTTCTACAATCCTTCATTTACTTATATTAATGAATATGCGAAAGTTGATCTATAAACAACTATAAGTAAACAAAAAAAAATGATGTTATCTCCACTATTCATTGTTTACCTTGTATAAATTGATTCTTATAGGGTTTAACCCTAATAGATAGAGAAAGAAGTAACTCCATTATTTTTTTCTTATATATTCCTATTAAGTTCAGAAAGTATTTTCTGTAATATATAGGGTTACTATCTATATTTATAATTGGTAAATAAGCTCGATTAAGAGCATTCTGTACTTCTGTTGTTTACTTCCTGCACAAAATGTATTTGGTCTATTCACTGTTTTAAAAAGTATTTTTCATTAGGGTTTCTGTATCGGGTTTGTAATTTGACTTCCTTATGTATAAGGAAATATAATTACTGATGCATAGTTTATACCCTTTAATGAAGTAAGA
The DNA here is from genome assembly GCA_001517045.1 of Pseudotsuga menziesii. Taxonomy (NCBI): domain Eukaryota; kingdom Viridiplantae; phylum Streptophyta; class Pinopsida; order Pinales; family Pinaceae; genus Pseudotsuga; species Pseudotsuga menziesii. The sequence continues at coordinate 102,861 of LPNX010302424.1, forward strand.
TTAAGAACTGTCAATTACTTGCAGCTCGGACAGTATGAATAGTTCTGGAAGATACTTATAGTAATAAGATTCCTACTTTATATTAATAGCAAAATAAAATAAAATACTTTACTACTACAATAATAACTATATTATCTTTTTGAAATCTCTGTAGCTTTTATATTAATACCCTTAGTTTATTTTATAAGTATTTGAAGATAGTATTTATTATTTGATTTTCTGTGATTTATACTATACTATCTACGTTCTGTTGTAATTAATTATTTTCTTAGTTATAATGTTTACTTATAAATATTCAGCATTCTAATTAACTCTACCTAGGTGATAGAACCTGCTTAAGCTTTGAACCAGCAAAGTCAGATACCAGTCTTCAAACTCAGTATTAATCCAAAACTTATCAATAAGTTCTCCCAGCTAACAAGCTGTGAAATAACCAAGGTACTACAGCAATCCCCTCAGAACAACTTCCTTACTGTTTTTCCCTTTTTCCTTAATGAATTTCCTGAATAACATTCACCTGAATGAATTCTCTCTGGAAAAATATGAGCAGCCTCAGCTCTCTTCATTGAGTACTTTTAAAAGATTGCCTAGGTCTTTTTTGGGTTAGTTGTCATTTAATGAGCCACCTGCTCTGATCCCACTTTCTTGGGGGATCATGACCCCAAACATAGGGAAGTTTCCACCTGCAACTTAGGAAGTGTTTGAGGATGCTGCCACTTGTCTTTTTCCCTCCACCTAGTTCCATCCACCAGTTTGACCAGTAACCTCTTTTTAACAGCTCTCCCATGCTGTTGTCTCCAGAATTCATTTATTAATAATAAAATATTCTGAATTACACTCCACTTCTGTTGACTCTGCTGAGTCATCAATTCCTACTTAGCATTAAATTTAAAATAATGTCTCAGGAATTTAATTAAAACAATTTACATTATTTTACAAAATTGGGGTATGTGACAAATCTATTATTCAGCAATCTTATCATGCTATCCTTATTTAAATTTACCCCTGTGCTGGAGTACGGTCTGGTAAACCCAGATGTGGAAAAACATAGTGGGTATTTATTCTTCATCAACAGATTCTATTACTGATAAACTAAAAACATTTACATCACTAACCAGTAAAATATTTATATCATAACTACATACATAACATTCAACCATTCACAGTTATTAAAACATAGACAGTCAAGTGAAAGAACCTGTTCGAACTGGGACAACAACAGCAATGGGAGGCCGTTCCTCCCTACCAATTCCTGGAGAGCGCTCAAACAGCGACTCCTCGGGACCCCCGAGCTTGCTCTGGTCTCCCTGGCTGGAACTAGGTGCAGCAATAGTCAGATACCAGTCTTCAAACTCAATATTAATCCAGAACTTATCAGTAAGTTCTCCCAGCTAAGAAGCTGTAATAAACCAAGTTACTGCAGCAATCCTCTTAGAACAACTTCCTTACTGTTTTCCCTTTTTCCCCAAATAAATTTCATGAATAGCATTCCACCTGAATCTTTCTTCTCTGGAAAATATCTGAGCAGCCTCTGCTCTATTCATTGGGTACTTTTTAAAAGATTGCCTAGGTCTTTTTGGGTTAGTTGTCATTTAATGAGCCACCTACTCTAATCCCACTTTCTTGGGGGATCATGACTCCAAATATAGGGAAGTTGCCACCTGCAACTTAGGAAGTGTCTGAGGATGATTCCACTTGTCTTTTGCCCTCCACCTAGTTCCATCCACCAGTTTGACCAGTAACCTCTTTTTAACAGCTTTCCCATGCTGTTGTCTCCACAATTTATTTATTAATAATAAAATATTCTAAATTACATTCCACTTCTGTTGACTCTGCTGAGTCATCAGTTCCTACTTAGTATTAAATTTAACATAATGTCTCGGGAATATAATTAAAACAATTTAACATTATTTTACAAAATTGGGGTATGTGACACCCATACTGCAATACTCCAACCTTCCAATGAGAGCTCTAGTACATAGGGCACCCACCCTATCCATGTAAATATCTCGACCAAGTACAAACCGAAAACGACCTACCTGAGCTTTTATTGACTTACCGTGATGCTTAGCTCGAGCTCTTGACAACCTCGAACACGACACAGGTAAACCCTCCCCTGACCCAGGGTCCGACTTCCCAGTGCCCCTTTGGGCCATTACAAGAGGATCCCACACAAAGGCCCACAAAACCTGACAGCCAAAAAGAAGACTGAGACCAGTGAGCAAGCATCGAGAAACAAATGTGGAGGCACCTTCACCCAAGAACCCACCAACCTTAAACCGATACACCAAGGGGCCAAAGGAGCGACCGAGACACAAGACCCTAAGTAAAACTGAAACAACAGGAGCAACGGCATGACGTGCGTGCATACACTAAGACAGAAGAAAAACCAAAAAGGCGACTTACAGACCGCACCCACCAGATAGGCCGCAGAGGATGTCGACGTGAGACCCGAGACCAAGATCCCCGGCCACTACCGATCATACCACAAAAAACTCAATACTCTAGTGTGAAACGAAACCCTCAATGGACATTCACAATGCAAGGTGGATGGAGAAAAACCTATTCCGATAGAGGTCGTAAAGTCCTCCACAAAACTCCAACAAACCACCCGTTAAAAACCAAGACCGAAAACAAAACCCTCTCACAAAAAAAACTCCATCATACCCTTGGTCTCGTCATAGCATCACATGGGCGACCCGAAAACAAATGATACATCCCCAAAGTCAATCCCAAAAAGACAGAAAGGTAAATAAAACAAAAACAGTATCAGAACATCTGAGAAATTCGAAACTCCCTACAAAGGGCGACGTAGAACCCATGCAAAGATGTCCACCCCCTACCACAAATATTGCCAATACGTCCAAAGGTGAAAGGTGACAAACCAAAGAAGCAAAAACCCGAGTCTTATTCCCACTTTTTGACTCATGGTTGGTACTAGTCTCCCATTTAGGGAGAGAAACTCCATGATACCTGCCCTTAAACCACACGCAGAAACACCCAACAATACACAAAGACACCGGTCGAGACCAAACAAACACCCCTAGCACCGCGAAAAAACAGGAACTGAACCAGGAGACTATAACTTACCGACAAGGACGACGCCAAGACACACATGAAGGCGGCCATCATTCAGAGTGGTAACCCTGCGCGAGGATGTTAATGCTTATGGAGGTTAGGATCAATTTGGCTTGTGGCTTGTAAGTACTAAGCAAACCACAACACACTTTAGACCAACACTGACACACTTTACAGTCAGATCCAAAAACCAAGCCAAACACTTCACATACTTTACAGTAACCTCAAATGCCATGGCGGCTATACACTTCTAAACAATTTCCAAACCATTTTGTGGAAGTTTATCACACGTCGAGTCCCCATCTCGATCAGTACGTTGGTAGGAAGGCATCACATGCTTATGGCAAGTTAGCAACTCTATAATTTTAACCTCTCTGACCTCTCAGTTTCCTTACCTTTACATTTCGAGGATACAGTGATCTACTTGTCGGATTCATCTGAAAGTTTCAGCCTCTAGCTTGTGGCTTAACGCAAGATATGCTAGATGCATAATAAAAAGAATGTAGAAACATAAGTGAAGCCAAGAAGGAATTAGGAAACCATGAATAGAAACATGGGTAGAAAAGGCATACTCAATTCAATTCATTAGCAATGTACGTACATAGAGGTACATATATAGTTACAATACCATAACTGTCTATTTAACTGACAGACAGTTAGGAAATATAAACAAAATTATGATTAGTGGTTTTAACATCCCCCCTTAATCATAAGTTTGTCCTTGCCGGAAAAAACTGCCATTACTTGATGATCAACTATGTCAAGTAAATTCAGAGAGTAAAAAACCAAAGTCTCTGACACAAATTAGCAGAAGATGAAGGCTTTTGCTAAATCTGTGGTTTTAGGATGACCACTAACCAACCAAAGCAATCAAGTGGTTTTAGGAATACCACCAACCATGTCAATCTAGAAGTTCAAAAGACTTTTGTTGACCTCGCAAACTATAGGTCTCTTGTTTGCGTCTCTTGTTTCTGACATTCATTTTCGTGTCTTGTTTCTGACATTCATTTTCCCCCTGTCAGGAACAATCTCACCTTAAAAACAAATATCAAATGGGCCTTTGTCTTTCCCTCAAATCAACAAAACATAAAGAACCATCAACTGTAGAAACTGCACCCTGCAAACTGGGTTGTACATGACTATAAACTCGCTAATAAGATCTTTCCAACAACTTGGCTTCCAAACACCAACGCCAAGTACCTAACCACTCAAAACTTATTTGTTTCCGCTGAAGATTCTTGTTTTTCTGATAGCGATCGGAAAGATGATTTTTCTTCCCACAAAGGCTACAGGGGTGAAGATCAAAACAATAACACTCAACATGGCCAACTCTATGACAATGGTGGCACTTAAAAGATCCTCTGTTCAAGTTATCAACTGCAATATCATTATGTACATGATTACTGTCTGCAAATTCTTCCTTTTGATTGGCATCAACCAGAAATCCTCCACTCACAAAGCTAACTGGTTTTCTATAATCTGGAATATGGAAAAGATTATCACAATTTTCATATCCTAAACCATATTTATTTCTTTTAAACAACAATTCTTCCCACGGCCTTACAAACTTGGTCGTAACTCCACATTCCTTTGTCTTTGCAATGTTTTTATCTTCAGTTTTCAGAATTTTTTCATTTATACTAGGATTTTCATTTCTTACCCTAGTGTCTGCAAGAAACAATTTTCCATTGAATTCACTAATTCCTTTCATATTTGAAAAATGCTCGCTGTCCTCTTTTTCATGATCAACATGTTGCTCTCGGAGAAGACTCAGTTCATCAGATAATAACTTGTTTTGTGTTTTGAACATGTCTGTGCATGTTTTGCAAACATGTAATAACTTTGTTAAATATTTTCTTGTTCACAGAAATTGTAGATCCTGGAGTCGCATTGAGCGATGACTGTAGTAGATGGAAGAGTTCTTCCATTCTGGCCATTTAGATGTTGAGGGTTTCTTATAACTCAACACTTCTCTATTTAGATTTTCTTCCTTATGGGTGTTGGATTGAACCAAAAATGCACCCAATTACAATCATTTTTCAATTCAACAATATTTAATACTCACTAAAGAAACAATAGTAAGTACCAAAAATCTTGCAAAAACACAGAATGCAAGGATAAAAATATGAACAGGCACAAGTTCAGAAAAGGTGTTGAATTGTTTTTTTTTAATTCTGAATGTTGGAAAATTTGTTTTAATTTGTCTGCATATTCAAATGTCAGTGGCTGCAATCTTCAAACTATCTGCAATATCTTCAATCTGTCTCAATATCTTCAATCTGGTTTCAATAAAGCAAATTCTGAACATGTTCTCTGCAACAGTTTGGATTTTCTTCACTTCTAGCTTCAATGCGGCTTCTTTCTTTCTTACAATTTTCAAAAAAAACTTATTTTTGATGCAGCCCAGACTACTTTATAGTTTTCTCTTGACGTTGTGTTTCAATACAACATAAATGTTTTTAAGCAACAATTTCAATTCGGATTCATTATTTTTATGCAACAATTTTTTATAACACAAACGCAACGATTTTCAACCTTCTATATAGCCACCTTCCTTCAAGACGAATTCTTCTTAATTTTCCTTGTACCAATGCTTCGCTGCAAAATTCTGATTGGAAAGTTTTCTTCACAGATACACTTTAATACAGACTGAATTTATTTTTTTTTAATCTGTAAAGTGGATACAAACGGTTTCACTGCTACCTTCCACTCCACAGATCAACTCACATTCTTTAATGGAATTCTTTACCATTTTATTTTCTTCAAAATACTAAAAATTCACTTTCATTTTATTTTCTTTTTCTTCAAAATTCACTTTCAATAAAAACCAATAAAATCCCTGTCCTTAAACATACCAGTTTTTAAACGAGAAATTATCTTCAATAATGCGGTAAAATATTTACAAGAACTTTTTTTTAATATCTCCTTTTAATCTGACTTCACACCAATGCTTAAATTTTTTTTATCATGTATCAACTTACTGTTGTTTCATGGACCAACTGCTATTTCCTCGAATCTTCACAAATTCTCCTGTTAAATCATTAAGAAAATAGGGAGCAAACAAGAATGAAAATATAACTGGCAGAAAAGGCTCACAAATTTGCTCCATTAATCAATAGTACACAATGGTACATATATAGTACATAATGTATAACTGACCTCTAACGGTATGACCGTTAGGATAGATAACGAACTTAGATTAGAGCTTTCAACATCCCCTCTTAATCTTAAGTTCGGTATTGCCTGAAAAACTGCCTACTTGACAATCAAATGTGTCAAGCAAATTGAGAGAGTAAAACTCAAAAAGCTCAGCTACTAATGGCTGAAAATTTCTCTGACACAAAAATCTAGTAGAAGTAGTAAGACTTCTACTAAGTTGCATGGTTTCGAGTTGACCAAAAACTAATGGTTTTAAGTTGACCATAAAACTATCAAAGATATCAAGAGGTGGTTTTGGGATGACCACTAACCAAGAGGTGGTTTTAGGATTGCCATTAACCATATCAACTAGAAGATTGAATTCCTTCTGTTGATCACAAAAATTGTATCAAGATCCATGAAAAGTAGACTCTCATGTGTTCTACTTAATTGATGGTTCTGGAAACTTTTAACCAGGGATGATTTTAGGGGCGAATTATAGCCCATTGGCGAATATTAAGGGGTGCCCAAAATTTTTTGGGCGAATTTTTAATATTAAAATGGTTTTTTTAAATTTAATAAATTAGCCCATATATTATTGTATATATAATTGCCCTTCACTAAATAGCCCGCGCGATTAACCTCTGGAAATTCATAAAACCTGATTTTGCCACCCCGTCGATGGGAAAATCCTGACATTCGCCCCAATTTCTTCCGTAATGGAGGTGAAATCGCCAAAAATTTACAGTTTTGGAGGATAAATGAAGATGATTCGCCAAATTTATGGTAGATAGGTTAAAAATTTGGTATTTCGCCCCTATTTATGGATTTTGGGTAAATTTGTTTTAGTTCATCCCTGATTTGCAGGCCCTGGATGTTCAATACATTGGGTATGGAGCAGCACAAGATTTGGGTTTGCTTCAGGTGAAAACGGATGGCACGGGTCTGCTACATCATCGATTTCCTTCGAGAGTTTTCCTTACAGGGTCAGTGGATCAGTATTTCGCTCTAGATCCGTACGTTTATTTGGATTTGGAACTCCAACTCGCATTGGAACTGCCTCTTCCTCCCCTGGAACTGAGTCCACTTCTACAGGGTAAACTGCTGCAACCACCTCTTTCTTTGAAGCCTCTACCCTTCTTTGTTATTGTCTGTGCCTTTGATGTTGCTTCGGA
>LPNX010302449.1:3646-85660 GCA_001517045.1 Pseudotsuga menziesii
CGGTCGAGGTATTAACGAAACCTCGAACGAGGGTTTGTTAAACCCTCGGTCGAGGGCTTTACAAACCCTCGGTCGAGGGCTTTACAAACCCTCGGTCGAGGGCTTAAGAAAATAGATTTAGCACCCATTCAAAAAAATGAAAAATTTTCTGTGCCTTGCAGAGGTGTAAACCCTGCCATTCCTAGCACATAACTGAGCGGAGTTGATACCGATAAATTCACCAACGAATCTTCTATCCATTGAGGTATCATACACGCATTTTGGCATTCATATGAAATTTATTTTTTAATTACTTCTAAAACTTATACTTAGAAAACCACACTGCAACTTCGAAGCAACTCAAAGAAAAATCCGCAGAGTTAAAAATACACAGCCAAAAAATTCTTAAAAATGCACACATCACATATCGACGTGTCCTCTTCAAAAGGGTATCTTTGGTTTCTCAATTTTTGAAAAAATAGAAAAAATTGCATTATGTGGACAAATATATGTTTAAAACGATGCTGAAATCGAATGTGGTCACTTTCGAAAAATAATAAATAATTGTATAATGCGAAAAAAATTAACAAAAAAATATGCACATCACACTGCATTTTATGTAGATCATGCTCATATATATATATTTTTAAAATTATTAATGCAAGATTGAATTACTCTACGTGGACACGAGCCACTTATTAGCTTCTTCAAATTTTTAAGGTCACACAGTTCATTAAATGCAAAAATTCACACATTAAATGACATCGGAATATTTAAAAAAAAATATCACTATGAAGCCAACATAATATTCTACAATTTGTTTTTTTACTGCAAGTCAAAATTCACATGGCATATATGCGTTTTGAGGGCTTCTATCTAGCACATGAGTAAAAAATCAGGTTTTCATCGCCAAATTTGGCCAAAAAGTGTTACCCATCTTCATGGAATCACCCGAATCGCAAATCAGTAGAAATTGACATCTCAATCAATCCATGAGATTCATCACATATATTTTCCCATTTAATTTTATTATCATCATTAGTGGGTTCTGTTTCTTTCCATGAGGTTATCCTGAAAAGTCCCCTACCTCGTAGAACATCCTCCATATAAGATTTTCATGAGAAATAGTTAGAACTTGTAAGTATAATATCACAAGGGGCGGCCATACTATAAAATAATGGCTGAAAGAATAGAAACTAACTATTTGGATGCAAAGAGCTCGAAAAAATATGCGGTTTTAAAAAAAATGGCACTGAAAACCTATCCTGGATTATGAAGTTATGCTTGATCAAAGAAAATATTGAAGATGTCCCCAATAGTGACGTGACAAATATTAACTGGACCAACTAAAAAAAAGAATCCTCCTCTTCCCAAGATCAACCTTTGACAATCACTTTACAATAAAGTTGCTTTGAAGTGAATCACTTTTGCAGAATAAGTAATGTTCACTTTTACAATAATGTGACTTTTAAATAGCGTGGCAATAAATTAGACTTAAGTGACTCACTTTTTATTTTATTTTATTTATGTGAGATGCACTTTTACAATAAAGTAACTTGAAAATAGAAATTGCATGCACTAAAAAGTAGCTTGATAAGACCTGAACTCAAGACTTATCAAGGAGTAAAGCAACTTTGAACCAAGTGAGCTAAGTTTAAAAGGTACGTAAAAGTATGGAAAGAGGAAGGGTATTTTTGTTTTTTTACTCTTCTCTCTCGTTCTCCGTGCTTGCTTTCTTTTCCTGCAAATCACAAAAAAAAGCGAAACACAAAAACAAAAAAAATATTTTCCACACAATGCGGTTAGATCTTGGTTAGCTTACCCAAAAAGTCTATGTTTTCAAGTTTTCTTGCTGTTTCTGATTTGCCGTGATTGCACAAGGTGCACGAAAAAGAGCATACGTAGCCGAGAAGATAAGAAAAAAGAACTTTCCCTCACTGTTTCTAATTCGCCGCGATTGCGCAAGGTGCACGGAAAAGAGCATACGTAGCCAGGGAAGGAAACAATCCGAGACTAAAACAAAAAATAATCTAACAATAAAACTGATAAAATATGAGAGATTTAAAAAAAAAGAAAAACAAATCCGTCACTGTAACATTAGATCTTCAGATTTGCTGAAATGGGTGTTTCTAGAACAAACAGAAATGGTTTTCGGTGAAATGAAAACTGTTTCCAAATGGAAACAACACTTCGAACGCAATGGAATAGCTCCCACATGCCACAAATGCATAGAAAATCTAGAACTAGAAACCCTTTCAAAGTTTCAGCAACACCAGTTCCAGATCTTGATCAAAATCGAAAGCGGCTCTTCATAAAAGCTCTGATACCATGTTTGGGTACACAGGGTACTCCCAAAAGACCAAAAACATTAAGCAGCCGCTTCACACAAATAGATCACAGATAAACACATCGATGTTTGTCACGTGGTTAAAACCATCGAGAGGGAAACAGTCCACAACCCCAGCCAAATAGCTACTTGGAGAAATTTATTATGCAAAAGAAAGAAAGTTACATGAGCTTCTCATAATTGATCAACTAGCCAAGGACCCTCTATTCTCTTTAAATAGATATCATAGACCAATCAGGTGTTAAGGCATGGATCAATGGTAGGTATGATCTAAGAGAAGTTGAACTGTCGGATCACTCTTTGTCAAGAACATATCATGACCGTCGGATTAGAATATTTACAAATGCATATTAATGCATAATAAAGAAACACACTTTTACCTAACGGATATATTACACAAGTTGATCTTAACTAACTCCTAAGTGTCTAAATATCCTAACACTTCCCTTATGGGGGTGTTCCCAAAAGCTCCTCCTAACCCATGAACGACGACATTAAATATGATTTCTTCATTTGGTTATGATCCCAAGGGAAAAAAAGTTGTTGAGTCAGCCTCATTGAGTCCACATGAAGCAATGTACAACGTTGTCCAATCCATTTCCAATGTCCACATTGATGATATTCATCTGGTGGCTTCGGACCCCTACCACCTGCCCTACTGGTTAGAACCCTCTCTTCCTACTCTGGATTATCTCTCCTAGCATTTTCCTTCTGATGAGTCCATCATGGAGATCATGAGTACGAATGAATCCGTATGGGAGGATCACCATCACAGATCCTCGTTCCTCCCCAACACCAGTTCGATAGACCATGATTTTGCATCTCTCTTTAGTACTAATATTGTCCATACTCCTCAAACTCCTGTATTGTTGCAGAACACTGAATCCGAAGGAAACCTATGCAACATTACTAAAACAAATCCAATCGACATATCAGTCAAGCCTGGCACTCTTGAGCATGTTCATGTTGGGAAGAACTTCTTAGCAGAAGAATTTGAAGCATACCGAGAAATTTTCAAGGAATTTCAAGATATTTTTTCCTGATCCTATGAAGAAATGCTTGGGATAGACCCATCTATCGTGGTTCATGAAATAAAATCCTATCCCATAGCCAAAACTGTAAGGAAAAAACTAAGGCAAGTCCATCCACGAAAGGCTGTAGCTATCAAAGATGAAGTTGAAAAACGTCTGAAGGTAGGATTCATCTATCCTGTACCCCTGACATAATGGGTATCGAACATCGTTCATATGAACGAAAAGTAGGGAACTATTCGAGTTTGAATCAATTTCAGAGATTTGAACAAAGCCTGTCCCAAAGACAACTTTTCAACTCCGTATATCGACTAGATTATCGACAATTGTGCTGGAAGTGTCATCTTCTCATTCATGGATGGATTTTTTGGCTATAATCAAATCAAGATATTTCCCATCGATCAGCACAAGACGAAATTTATTTGCCCATGGGGAACTTTTGCATATAGGAAGTTACCATTTGGCTTGAAGAAGGCTGGAGCTACATTTCAGCGTGCTATGTCCTAAGCATTTCACGATGTCAAACATATTGTGGAACTGTACCTTGATGACCTCCCAGCTCATTCACAGCGAAGGGAGGACCACCCTAGTCATCTTAGGGATATTTTTCTGAGATGTCGTCATTATAATATATGGCTCAATCCATAGAAATGTGTTTTTGTGTTGATATGGGACATCTCCTAGGATTCATGGTTTCTAAGGATGGAATCTAGATAGATCCATTGAAAATTGTAGCTATTTTATCCCTACCAGCCCCAACCAATACTGTTGAACTCCAAAGTTTGCAAGGGAAGGAAAACTTTCTCCGTCATTTCGTTTGCGATTTTGTAGAGAAAACATATGGCTATACGCATCTCCTCAAGAAGGACACTCCGTTCTTTTGGGATGACTAAGCCCAACTCGCCTTTGATAATATTAAGCATGCTTTGACCCATTCACCCATGATACACCCCCAGGATTATTCAAAGGATCTTTGTTATTTATTGCTGCCTCCACTACTACCATTGGAATGGTTTTGGTGCAGGAAAATACCGATGGTCAGGAGCATGTGATCTATTACACCAGTAAAAATCTCATAGATTTTGAAACTCGATACTCAGGGGTGGAGAAGTTAGCATTGGCCACGGTCATTGCTGTATAGAAATTTCGCCACTACATCTTGCTTCGCACTACCACCATATTGGCAGATCAGAACCCTATGTATTACATCCTGACTCGTTAGGTGCTAGGGGGAAAATATTCCCAATGGATAGTCATCCTACAGGAATTTGATCTTGAGTTTTCCAAGGCCACGTCAAAGAAATCCTTGGTCTTTGCTGTGCTGATGTGTGATCTTCCCTGTGCTTCGACGGATTCTGAGCCCAGTGATTCATTCCCAGATGAATTTCTGTTCCTGATAAGCATGACTAATCCATGGTATGGATATTTAATCATTTATCTCCAGACATAGAGATTTCAGCCCACTCTATCTCGTGACAATCGTCGCTGTATCCATCACCATGCAAAACACTAACTTATCATGAATGATACTTTGTATAGGCATGGTATCGATTCCATTCTCCGATGATGCCTTTCTCATGAAGAGGATGAACAAGTTCTGAATGATTTCCACTCCAGAGCATGCAGGGGTCATCTCTCTGGGATGGCTACAACCGAGAAAATCCTTCACGCTAGCTATTTCTGGCCTTCAATCTTTAAATATTGTCATGAGGCTGTTAAGAAATGCCCACCTTGCCAACATTTATATCCGAAAAAGTGCACCCACCCTGATCCGTTACACCCCGTCATTGCTGTTGGCCCTTTCGCCAAATGGGGGATTGATTTTATGCATTGTAAGCCTAACTCAGCCAGGGGGCATGGTCACATCATCGTAGTCGTTGATTGTTTTAAGAAATGGGTAGAGGCTATGCCTACGTATGCAGAGGATGGTAAGACTGCCTCCATCTTTCTATTCAATCATGTGATAGCAAGATTCAGAGTCCCACAGTCTATAGTTACTGATCACAGATTACATTTTTGGAATCAGATGACGAAAGAACTGAATGCTAAGCTGGGTTTTTATCATGAAAACTCAACACCCTACTATCTGCAAGCTAATGGTCAAGTCGAGGCCATTAATAAAGTTTTAAAAACCATGCTGCGACAAATGGTTGGACATCATAAATCCATCTTGCACCACATTCTCTTCTCTGCTCTTTGGGCTTATAGGACTTTGGTAAAAATAGCTACTAGTTTTACACCCTTCCAGTTAGTTTACGGACTAGAAGCTATCTTTCCTATTCATTGTTAGATTCCATCTTTGAAAATTGTCTTTGAACTTCTCCCAGATACTTTTACCGAGGAAGAAATATTCCTATACCTGAACAATATTGACGAAACTAGATGAGATGCTGCCTTAGCCAATGAGACACATAAGAAACACGTTAAGGCGTAGTATGAAAAGTCTATCCAACCTCGTATTTTTAATGAAGGTGACCTAGTTCTTACCTACGATCAGGGACATGACAAACTAGGGAAAGGGAAGTTCGAATAAATGTGGTACGGTCCCTTTATCATTTCCAAAGTTTAAGAGAAAGGGGCTAATGAGCTTGTGAACTATGATGGAATCCTCTTTGGGCAACCTCACAATGGGTTGTACCTGAAGAGGTACTATGCCTAGATCATTCATATATGGTACCTTGTATATATGTACATTGTTTGACTTTTTCAGTGTGTTTTAGTATTTTCAATATGGTTTTGAGTTTAGTGTCCAAACTGTTTATACCATGTTTTGGTTATGCAGAACATATGGCTTTTTATGGCTTCACTGATGGTTCTTGCTACCATACCTTGAACCTTACCTTGGCTGCTTGGGTTCTCTATTCTCCAGCTCATGATTTGGTTAGTTCAGGAGCGGTTTGTATTGGTCCAGCTACCAACAATATCTTCAAGCATCAGGCAGTCATAGGTCTACTGATTGAGGCTGCATCCTAGGACATTTGTGATTTGGTAGTTTTCATGGACTCGTAATTGGTGGTTTGTAATTTGAACCATGTCTATACCATCAAGAACCTGGTGCTTATCCGTCTCTTCTGGAGAGTACGTTTGTTGGAGTGGTCATTTGAAGTAATTACTTATAGGCATATCCCTAGGGCAAACAATGCAGTTGCTGACTCATTAGAAAATAATATCCTAGACTGGTATATTGCCCATTCATAACTTGAAAATCAAACATGGTTCATTGTAAAATAAACCGAAGACACATAAAACTCATGTAAATACATTTTCCATTTGGAACATATAAACACCGAAAATAAAAGTCTGTATATATATATATATATATATATATATATATATATATATAAAGTGTTTTACAAAAATAGGTCATGAGGCCTCATCTGAAGCACTCTGGATTTCAGGAAGTACAAAATCATACAAAATCCTGAAGCTATATCAACTTTCAGTAATACATCATGTAGGACTATCTAGTGGTGCTCGTGATAGCACATGATAGCCCGTACTACTATACATAGAAGTAGGCTAAAGAATCCTGGCACACCTACAGTGTGCCTCTGATATGTCATGGGGAGGTCATCGATCGATGCATCAGGTATATCTAGAGTCAACCTCTCCAGGTTCTCCTCTAACTCTCCCATTGGATCGTCACATCCCGAGCTCCCGCTCGTCTGTTCAGTGGGGAAGATCCCCTAGGTCGTGCTACTCCAACATCTGCATGAAGATATTTAGGTCTTGTTACTACACATAAAAAATAAAAAAACATTAAAATACAAAAAACACAAATTGTCATTTTAGGGTTTTTTTCTTACTAGTGTCTCCCCATTGCGCACCAGGTGGAAGTGGTAGATTAGGGTCACCCCTAAAGTTAGTACCCACATACGCATAATCCTCAATCATGAGGATTTGGTCATTCAGCCAGCGAAAAAATGGAGCCCCAAACTTCACTTTTCCCTTGCCTGCTCCCGTGCGGGCCATAATTTTGACCCACTTCAGCATATGAGGGTCTCTCTCCCTCATCTCTGTAAATACCACTTGGGGCCTCAGGTGGGGGACCCGCTCAAAGAAGAAACATGATAATATGGATCCATAGTTGAACTATTTTAGCTCTCCTTGCTGACACTTGGTCAGCTGGTCCTTGAAGACCGGAAGTAATGCTTTTGCCTAGTTAAAGATAGTAGGTGCCATGGCCTCTATAGCATATAGCATGTGTGCTCTGGAATCCTGATGAGATCCTTGGCTCCCAACCACCCTCTGCATAGTGAAAAGAATTGTATGGAGAGGATCGTCCATCATTGTCTTAATGGAAATTTTCTTCTCAGAAATTATGGTACCAGGTATGTAGTGACGATTGATTAACTCTTGGGTGGTTATGTCCCCTCCACGGGAACTAGTTAGTGAAATAGGAGCACCCCGTCTGGATAATCCTGTTAAAAAGTAGATATCCTCTACCTCAATAGTCAACACATGGGCTCCCACCTTAAAATATTGCTGCTACGGGTTCCACATATGAAGGATATGCTCCAACAAGCGCTCATGGGACACCATGCTAGGAGTGCGAAAGAATTTTAGGAGGCTACAACTCCTCAATGCAGCTATGCTCCCCACATTTCCCTCGGTGAAGGCATCATCATTATCATGTTTTCATTCTTTCCATATAACCATTTTGATCGATTAGAACTTCCAAAAACAATCAAGGGGCTAATTAAAAACACAATCAATCAATCATTGAAAAAATCCTATTTTTTCTTTCCCATTCAAGTTTCCATACTCACGGCCGGCGCCGCCTGAGTGTAGTTTGCACAGAGCGGTGGAACCACCTGAGTGCAGATAAACATGCGTGGTTCTTATTGGGCACTGCCTATCCCGTAAGGGGCATGAGTGATGCCTGTATTTTGGATTTAGGGCTTTCCTAAAACTTCCCAAAAACCCCACAAAATAAAAAAAGAATGAATTAAAAGGAAAGGGTAAGGTTCAGTCATTTACCTAGCTCTGGCGGTGTTCGAAACGGATGGTGGAATCTCCCAGAATCACCGACTGAAGATCTGGCTCAATTCTCTCCAAAATACTCTCACCAAGTGGTAAATAGTAAAATGATTTGATTTTTACCATTCAAATGATTTATATATATATATATTTTAGGGTTTTTATGTGTTATGTTGATATTTCAATAATCATTATTATATAAACACCCATTTATTTATTTCATTAAAGTCATTCTTTGAGAGATTAATAATCGTTTTTGAGTCTTACAGGAGTAAAACTAGAAACAGTAAAGTCTATGGGGAGTTTAGTTTTGACTTTTTCGTACTTCCATAAAATGGAAAAAGTCCCCAAGCATTTGTTTTGACACTTTGGTCATGCTCTTAAAACTCAGTATCAAAGTTTCAAATATTTTTCTAATTCTTTTTAGGCTTGTAAAAATTCTCATCGTGAAAAAGAAACCTAATGGAGTCTCCTTTAAGCTCTTTTCAGACTCCTTAAATATGAAAAGATTGTCGAGTACTTTTCTTCTTCATACTCATGAAATTATTTGAAGAGTCCCCTCTCTGATGGTAGGTTATCTCTTTTTCGGTTCGGATAGACTATTTACAAAAAAGGGACACTCCAACCAATCATGACTGGAAGAGTTCTTTTGGGTACTATTTTATACTTTTTCGGGCCCTAGAGACTAAATCATACGAAAACCTCTAGAGTTTTCTTCTGTCTTCGTTCAGACTCTCTAAACATGAACGATACCGAGTTTGCTTTCATTGGACTCGTTAAACTAAACACTAAAAGACCCTTTATTGGGAACAAACCCCTCCTTTCTCAGGTTCGTGAAATATATGAGAATGGACTTGTCTTCGGATGAGCCAAAACGAGTGTTTGTTACCCTCTTTGGACTTGTAAAAATGAAAAGAGGCACTCATCAATCATGATGGGGGACTTAAGGGAAGGGAATCATTTTGTAAATCAAATGGAAGTTGTTTGTCACCTTTGAACATGGCACTTGTCTGCATATCATTCAATCAATTGGGTATTCAGCTGACTTACAAGTCAATCCTTTTTCATGAGTCATGTCACTCCTTTGAGTCTTTCAAAATAATGCATTGTCCACTGTCACACTGTGTGTCAACCTGGTCCAGTCATGCTTCCAAGTCTATTGTCGTGCTACCCAATGTTCAAAGGAAGTAAGAGTTTTTACCTCTGCAGTTAAAACATCCTTTGTGTCAATACTTTTTAGTTAGTTCTATGGTTACATTATCTACAACATTCCAGAACTTTGTTCTGAGTTTTGTGTCATCGATGTGGGATTCATCATGGCCCTCATTCAATGAGACTATTCCTGTCGACGTTAGCTCATCATCCAAGAAATAGCCTTAGAAACAAATGTAGTACCTTGAGATCTGTATGCCCTAATGACATATTCTCTCACTATCGACAAAGGTTCACATCATTGGCCTTTGATCAAAAGATTCCACTGGGTGTTCGACATCAAAACAACTATTGACACTCAGTAGATTGTATTAGGGTACCTTGGTAATCATTGACATTAATGGTGATCTCCCTCACACTTGTTAATGGTTCACATCATTAGCTAGTAATCAAGTGGTTTCTACCATGTTCGACTTCAGAACATTGTAATCACATGGATAGAATCGTACTTTGTGGAAGACGAGATGAATACGTTGGGTATTTGTTAAGCAATCATAGCTTTCTCCCCAGGTTGTGATGGAGTATATTATATGAAGTACCAGCATGGATCCACATATGTATGGTCGTGGCTATGCTCAAATTTATGTTTGTATGACATAGATCTACGTTGTATATTTGGTAGCTATGTCCAAGTTTGAGTCCTCTATCACATGGATCTACGTTGTATTCTAGTAGCCATGTTTGTTTATTCCTCTCGTGTATCTACCTTGTATTGTTCTACAGCCATGATGAGGTTACATTTACTCACGAGTCAAAGTATTTATGTTTTGCAGATGCCTACTTGATGATACTCTCCGATCAAGCTGGATCTTACCTCGAAGTGATAAATTGCTCTATCAAAGCTCTCGCCTATCGTATCCCTCTAGCCTCATTCTTTGGGGGGGCATTATGTTATACCCAAATCCTGTCACCATCATGTGATAATATCTCTAACACCTTTATTTTCCCTGAATCCCAAACTTGAAGTGAAAACAGTGCTCCAGATGTCGATCCTACATATAAAAATCCAGCACCACTCTCACCCTTAAGATTAAGCAGTACATTTTATAGCACCTCTTGAGTTATGTGGAAGACATGCGGTGCCATCACCTTTGACCTTTGTTTTTGGTGCGGTTCTCACCTTGCACCGATATGTCATAAGGGAGTATAAGCGGTGCCCTTGGTAAAAAGTGAAAAAAAGGAGGTTTCATGAAGCTTCTAGAACAAAATCTTTGTGGCTAGCCTTATCCCTACTCATTTGGGTCAGTTAAGCTCGAGATCCATGCTTTGGGGATATCATGGCCACCTCACCCACCTATTTCTCAACCATTCCTATCCATTTGATCCCTATAAAACTAGGCTCATACTCCATGGTAGAGGAGAGAAGAAAAGAGTAAAGTTATGTTGTTGAATTAACATCCTAGCCTAATCCATTAGAGAGCATAGAGGAGCAATTTGGAGCTATCGGGGATGAGATGTTAGTCTTGTGAAGGAGTGCATCGACACTAAGGAAAAAGGTTGTAAACTCTTTCATTTCATATATTAATGTAAAGTTGGTTCATTTCCCATATATCTGTTGTGTTATAATCTCACATGTGTATTATTAGATTCCTTAGTCACTGATATGGATCTAAGGATAGTTTTCTGGTATCTTTGATGTTGTCATGTGTTTGAAATGTTTATGCAGGTCTTTCATTAGAGATCTTATTCCAGGCATCTATAGTTTCTAGGGAAAGTATTCCGACCTAGTTGTGACTCATTTGTTCTGGATCTGAACCATTTAGACCAGAGGAACAACTTCTGTCCGTAGAAGGTGCGATATTCTTGATAACATACCTTATTTCTTCTAAGGTCTGACCCATTTTCAACTGTTAACCAGAAATGGTGCTAATAGCTGGCTCCAACTAGGGATGCTATCCTCCTTGTGAGGTAGCAAAGAACCCGCAAACCAGTTCTTGTTGTATTCTTCTATATAAACTCAAATTTTTTTGTGTGTAAAATAAAGAAAATGGAAACCCCTCAAGATCTTAGGGCTTTCTCTATAGGATTCAAATCTCTCATATCTCCATATGTACTGATTTTTTTAAATTAAACAAATATGTACAACTATGATACAAAAATCACCTTCCACCTTAGGAAAGGTAATGCTTCATAAACCTTCCATTGACAAGGCCTCCTTTTAGCTGAACCCCATCCTAATGTTGCAAAATAAATGAATTATCTCCCCTGAAAGCTGCAATGATATATGGTCCCTTCCACATATGATCAAATTTTCCATGTTTTTCCTCCTTATGTGCATCCCACTTTAAAACCAAGTCATCAATCTAAAACTATTATTCTTTCACCCTCCTGTCAAAAGTATTTAGCATCTTTTCTTGATGTACTTGTACCTTGTGATAAACCTTATCCCTCATTTCATTTAACTCAATATCTTATTGATCCTCTTCTGCATATGGTTTGGTTCATCTTCGTTCTCCTGTAGCAACTTCATTACAGGAAGACCCAGAGATGCTGTAAAAATCACCTCTGCTCCATAGATCAATTGAAAATGTGACATCCCAATTGACCTTTTAGTGTTGATTATGTCTACCCACAAATCATACTTGAATTTTTCATGCCAAGCTCTTTTGTTATCCTCAATCAACCTTTTTATTATCTTCACTAAGCTCTTGTTGGAAGATTCTGCAAGCCCATTCCCTTAAGGATAATGTGCAGTGGAATGATTCAAATCGATATGGTACTCATGGAAAAAATTGATCATCTTTTTTATTTGAAAGCATGTGCATTATCAGTTACATTCCTTTTAGGACACCCAAACCTTACCAAAATATTATTCTCTAAGAAATCCATGATGATAGCATCAGTGGATCTCTTGGTTGGTATAGCCTCAATACATTTTGTGAAATAATCAGTTGCAGTTAAAATCCATCTATGCTGACAAGAAGAGTTTGGGTTATTTTCTCCAATGAAATCTAACCCCACTGTTAAAAAGGTGCCTCAACTGAAATAGAATTAAGAGGTACGGGCATCAACTTTCTTTTTCCATAAAAAATATGGCATTGATGACAAGTGGTGATTTCTTTATAAATATCAGAGAATATGTAAGGCCAATAGAAACCAATCGTCAAGATATTGTTGGCAGTCACTTTCCAGGAATGATGTCCTCCACACACACCTTGATTAAACTCTTTCATGGTTTGCTGAACTTCATTCTCTAGTAAGCAATTTAACAAAATCCCACCTGGATCTCTCCAATACAAATAAGGTTCCATAATACAAAATTTTGCTTCTTTCAATTTTACTGACCTGGCCCTAGTTTTTCTCAATATTGGAGGATTGTGTAAGTTTTGCAAAACAAAAATGATGTCACTCTAGCATGGGACAAAGAAAAACCTGATAACACTTGCAATCCTGAATCAAGCTGATTAGAATGATTGGACAATAAATTTAATTGTAAAGATTCACACTTTGAATATGTAATTAGCTTAGCAAGTCCTTTCCCTTTCACCAATTTTGTGGGCCTGATTTCCAAATCATATTCTAAGAGAGCAACAATCTACTTAGCTCTTTTCCCCTCTGGGTCATGTTGAGTAGGATATTCTTCACTACATTACTCGGAACATATGCTATGATGGGGGAATGTAAAATGTGTACCCTGAAATCCTTCAAATATTTTACTAGAGCTTAATCATGTTTCTTCATAATGTCATATTTCAATCCCCCATCCCTCAGCACCTTGCTAAATAAAGAAATAGGCTATTCAACATTTTGATAATTTTTATGCAGCAAGACCCCAACAATTGTATGTTCAGATGCATATGAGAAAAAAAATCTTTAGAAAAATCAGGACTCACTAAAACTGGGGCTTCAATGATTTATTTCTTAATATCTTAAAAATATTTTGGGGCATTCATAGTCCATTTAATCTCATTACCCTTCTTTAGCATGTGTTGACATTCCTCAAAATCTCTACAAAACTAGGGATAAACCTTCTCAAGAAATTTACCTGTCCAATGAATTATTGTACTCCCTTTTTACTCATGGGTTCCAACATCTCCATAACGACACTCCTCTGTCTGGGTCAATTCTGATCCCATCCTTAGAAATAATGTGAGCCAATAGTTTCCCCTCTTTCATAGAAAAATTTGATTTTCTGGGGTTGAGGGAGATGTCATACCTCATGCACTTTAAAAATACCTTTTCCAAATGTTTTACATCGTCCCCACCAGACTTTGTATATACTGTAATGTCATCCATATATATCACCACAAATATATCCCTCTCCTCAGCAAAATCTATGTCCATGGCTCTCTGGAAAGTATCTCATGCATTGATTAACCCAAAATACCTTTTGGCATACATAAAAGTACCCCAAGGTGTAGTAAAAGATGTTTTCTCTTGATCTTCAGGAAGGACCTTTATCTGGTTGTATCCATAAAATCCATCCATATTAGAAATTCTTTCAGCTCCCACTACTCTCTGTAAAATGTGATCCATCTTAGGTAAAGGATAATTGTCTTTCAGTGACACTTTATTTAAATTTCTAAAATCAATAGAGCGTCTGATCTCACCATTCTTCTTTCTTACAGGCACTAACTAGCTACCCATTTGGAAAATCTCAGAGTAACAATGATTTTTGCATTAAACAATTTCCCCACTTCTTTTTCAATTAGAGGTAACAACATAAGGTTTATTCTTCTTTATTCATGTCTGAATGGTCCCCCCCAGGTCTGATAGGAATGATATGTTGAATGATGGAGGTATCATATTCTTTTAAATATTCATAGATCCATGCAAACACATCAATATAATTTTTCATTAGATGAATGTATTTTTCTTGTTTTGCTATAGGCAGGTTTCTAGACAGTTTCACCATCTTGGGTGAATTTTCAGTTCCTATGTTATGATCTTCAATATCTTTTTCAGTGGGATGAACCTTTGGATATTTGGCAACATCATTTTTATCAAATAAATTTTCTAGAGAAATTAAACCTTTTGGGGTGTAATTGCTTTTCAGTTGAATTATATCTTTTCCTCCAATCACATTTTTTCAACTTTTACTGTTTAATATATTCTTCAACAAAATGTACATTTTCCTGGAAGCTTTTTGTATTTTGGTTTTCTGTATCTATTTGTGTATTTACAAATTCATCTGACAATTCCAAAAATCTTTTTATCTGTAGATCATCTTCAAATACTTGCCAGTATTTGGAATTGTTAGGAATGGAAGGTCTATTTACAACTGCTATTTTATATTTTTTCTTTGAATAGATGGGAACATTGAAACTTCGAGCAATAGTATCCAAGGAATCAACCACTTGATTTTCACTTCTAGGGATTACTCTGATTTTATGTTATGTAAATAAATTTCCCAAGATATCCAACACTTCATTTCTATATGCCCTCATTCTGGGATGATTGGTTTGGTAACTATCATTCACTTGATTCACTACTAGTTTAGAATCCCTAAAAAGATCTATTCTTTTAGCTTTCAAATATTTCAAAGCATCCAGTCCTAACAACAAATATTCATACTCTGCCACATTATTTGTACACTCAAATTTTATTTTATAAGAATAAAATTTAAATTCCCTAATTGGAGAAATTACCCATATACAAACACCAAGTCCTTCTTTACTGATAGACCCATCAAAATACATTGTCCAGAGCCCCTCCTCATTCAGTTATTTCTCTAATGTTTCCTGTCTTTTGGAAAACTCTTTCTCATCCTTGACTTCAACAACTATAGGTATTTCTTGGTCAACATGAGATTCATTGAAAAATATGGAAGAACCCAAATTGGTATCCGCAACATATATGGTATCAAGATTATCTTCGCTACTAACCACATATGCTAACCCTTTTTCTCTATACAATCTCAATTGAACTCAAAATAAAGAAATGGTTGCATAAGACATGTCCATCTGTAATGTTCTTTTTAATTTTGAAGCCCATGATATTGACAATAGCATACCAAATTTTGGGGGAATTTCAACTACTACCACGTCCATGACAACACTCTTGGCTGGAATCTGAGCAAGAGTCACCACCATGTCTTTAATCAACCCCAGACACCTTACCTTTCTATAATCAAAAGAATACAAGTCTTTATAAGGCCTTGTAATTTCCAATCCTAAACTCTCAGCCACTACCCTTGGCATTAAATTACGAGATGCACTAGAATATAGCATAGTGTTATGTAAAATCATAACATGAATATTAAAGCTCACATAGAAAGGTGGGACATATTCCTAATCTGTATCTACAACTCTGGGGCCAAGGAATATAGTGGGAGCATCGTATGTTAGATCTAGGGTGTCTGGTTGATAATCTCCCTCAAATTTTACCATCTTAGTTATCTTATCCCTATACTCATTATTTCCCAATAATTCACTGAATCGAATAGATATCTTTATTTTGGACAGTTCATTTTGCAAATTAAAATATGAATCTCCTCTATCCACATCAACTGGTATTAGCTGTCTTACTTTTTTTGACATTTCTCCTTTATTATTTGAAACCTTCTGTACACCATTTTCTTTTTGTTTATATTTTTGATTTTCTATTTGTTTTTCTATATTTGGATGACTGCTGGATAGCTGATTTGAGTTAATCCTTCCTTTCTTGATGACAACATCTCTACTTCTCAGTTTTAATTTCTTTTAGAAATCATCAATGGAATTTTGATAACCCTTCTGATACTGCTCTAATTCTACCTCAAAAGGTATTATAGTCATCGTCTTGAGCAAAAAAAATGTGCTCTTCTTCAGTGATGTAAATATCATAATCCAAATCATCAAAGTGGTGTATTTGATTGTCAATGGGTCATTTTCTTCCTCCTCATCAACATAATTTTTAGGGAAGGGAGGCCTTATTTGCTGATCTTTAGGATTTCTAGGATTCCTTGGGTCTCTCTGCTTGATCTAAGGCGGAGGAATATGTCTTATGAAGTTTGGATTTCTTATTTGGGGTTCAGGATGCTCTCTATTAGTTGGTCTGTTATCTAAAGCCAACCTCTCCATCAATAATTCCATTGTATTCATCATCATCTCAAACTTGGAATCATTTGAAGAAGAAGAAGTAGTAGAAGGCTGATTATCTTCTCTTACTTTTGTCCTATCCACTTCAAATCTCTGTTTCATTTTCCTTGATGCCATCAAACTGGCTTCCACCTCCAAAGCATCTTTGAACATGGCAGGAAGGTTAGAAAATTTCCTTTCTCTTAATAACAGGGAAAAGTCAATGTCAAAGGCATATGCATAATGTAGTTTAGAAGCTCCTACAAGGGGTTTATTGTCTTCTAGAATTGAATTATAAACCCTCATGAATATTCTAGATAACTCATGAACTGACTCAAAGTTTCCCTTCTTTAGATTATTGTACTGAGATAGAACTTGTAAGGGAATCTTCTTGACTTCCTACCTATCTAAAAATAGAGTTTGGAAAGCTTCAAATGTGGGTATAGATCTTGCAGGAAAATCCTTGAACCACATTTTTTCCTCTCCAGATAGACTTTGTGCAAATAACCTCATCTTGGCATCATCATAATCAACTTCTTCCAAATCAATAAAGTCATCAAATCCATCCATGTGTTGTTTGGCTGTGAAATTCACTTCTCCATCAAATAAATATATTCTCTGTGAATAGTTTTGGGGGAGGTCATGTAACAAAACAGGTAAGGCCAATAGAGAAAATATAGCAGCCATGGGTCTAGGGGGGTTTTGGAAAGCAAGAGGAATTTGAACAAGATTAGGAATATTAGGTTGGGAATTCTAGATTAGAGGATTATTTTCTTCAGTATTTATAGTGTTTTGGAGATTATGCCAAAGTGAGTCAAACACATATGATTGAAGTCTGTTTGGATTGATTTCAACTTGTTTCAAATCTGATTCTGATTTTGATCTTAACAGAGACCTTTAAAAAATTGTTTCCCATTCAAATTCTTGAAAACTATGAAACTCTTCTTGATTTTGAGAAACTGACCTTTCAAATTGAGAAGTATTTATTTGTTCTTTACCATGTTTACATCTAATCAAAAATTTTGGTTTTTCCACAACATATAATATCTTAGAATCATGATTACCTCTAGTATGTGCCTTCCTGGAAGCCAGAATGTCTTCTTCTGAATATCTTCTTAAAAATCAACATGGATTCGCCAGGGAAAATGTACAATCAACCTCAAATGCAAGAACCTCTGTTTTCCCACAAAAATTCTGTCTTCTTGAATAACTTTGTCTTTTTCCAAGGGAATATTTGAACTCTCATTCTCTAGCAACAACGCCAAGATGTTATCACTCATAATGTACCCCAAATTGTGAAAGCATTAACCCCAAGGTAACCACAGAACCAAGCTTTAGGAAATAAAGATGGCTTCTTTTGCGCAAGCTGAGCTCTCTTCTTCCAATGCACAAAAGACAAACTGTCCTCCTCCACGTGATTTTCCTTTGATAGTATTTTATGCTTTGGAATCATTCATTACTATTCATACATCTTTCCCATGTGAATCTTCCTCTGTCCGTAGAGCTATCTCTTTTATCTCAAGATGTCTATCTTGATCACTGCTTTAACCTTACATTTCCAATTCCATTGCCATATCTAACTTTATCCTCCCTGCAATTCTTGGAAACGGATCCCTTCATAGCCGTAGATATATCACCCCTTTGTTTAATACCATAGATCCTTTCCTTGATTTATTGTCATCCATCCATAAAATACACGACTTGCATATTT
Organism: Pseudotsuga menziesii; assembly: GCA_001517045.1. NCBI lineage: Eukaryota > Viridiplantae > Streptophyta > Pinopsida > Pinales > Pinaceae > Pseudotsuga > Pseudotsuga menziesii. The sequence goes on from LPNX010302449.1 coordinate 21,905, forward strand.
CATCAACAAATTGGCAGACAACCCTTGATCTCATCCTCCACAAATATTGATCGTTGATTAATACTGACCTTTAAATATTCCGCTCAAATCTAATTGTACAAACATCATGCACCCTTATCCATCGGATTCATTCTCCATCGTAGATATTAATCATCATCAATATCAGCCCTTGATTATTTGACCCTTTAATCAATTCCGCTGGGGCTCATTAGAATTCTCTCTGTGCACCTTGAAGTAGAGGCATACCTCTGGACCGTAGATCTTTCTGTCATTAAATCTCAACCCTTGATCATGAGGGCCCTTTAACACATTCCGTCGATTTCAACATTTCATAAATGCGTGCAACTTTTATCGGCGGAATGTTCTACAACCATTGATCTTGATCATGCATTGATCTTCATTGTCGATTTGTGAGGGCTATAGATATTTCTAATGATTTACGAATTCACTTCTCTCGTGCATGTTCACCCAGTGGAATGTTTATGGACCTTTGATAACTCTCTCCCTTAGATCTTTGCCATTGATTTGTGGAGTCTCTAAAATTTTCGGCTGATTGGAAAAGTTTACTTTTCCGCACTAGTTCCTCTAGCAAAATCATTCTCAATCGCAGATCTATTTCACCTTTTTTGCATGACCGTCGATCGTGACCCACTTTTACACCATTCTGCTGGTTGCCTTCATTTATTCTCTCTTGCATATCTGGCCAGTGGGTTTACTGACAACTGTAGATCATCCCATTGGAAGATCTACACCATTAAAACCTATCATATGATAAGATAAGTACGCATTTAGATTTAAACCTATTTCTAAGTCTTAAACCGTGATTTTTCAGAATATATGGATTTTATCCTTAGAAATAGTGCCCTTCATCATTTTTCAAGCACCTTATAACATACCTTTGGTCACATCATAAAATTATTCATACCATACCTTATTTCTCCTACTGTTTGCCCCATTTTCAACTGCTAACTAGAAATGGTGCTAACATAATGTTTTTACCTCCCATTTCGAACGATTGCCAAGGTTGCACTGGATCTGAGTATGGTAGAAAGTGTGAAAATTCATATTCCTTGGATGCATGGTTTGCAACACCCTTGATTATAATCTTCCTAGTTGAGATATATGCGATCTCTACTAAGTCAGGACCAAATAATACTCACTTTGGTGAGCCAATATGTGTCGTCTGGTATATGTTGGAGACATTTACCACCTTACACACTCATTTTGGTCAATTTGGCCTAGTTAAACCACTATCCTAAGTATCATTGACTTAATTAACATCAGAGTAGCACTAGATGACATCAGCTAGATCACAACCATGCCTACCTTCAGTCAAGGAGGCTAACTTAGCCTTCTCCTACATTCGGGGAGGCTAACTAGAGCACTCTGGGGGCGATCTGAGTGTCATTAATGCACCATATTGCTAACTGATGGTTACAATTAGTTAAACATGGCAGTGAAGGTGCCTTCCTTCATTAAATTTATTATTTAATGATTATTTAATGAACTAGAGTCAACAGGGGTGCCTCCAACCACTTCTGATGTTTAGTTACACTTCAGTTAACCTCGTTGGGGTTCATTGGAGTCATTGATGCGCTACCACTTGTTGGTTGGCTTGCAAAGACATGTGTCTGAGCTACTTTTAGTTAGAATCATTCATTTATTGCACTCCGACTTCAGTTAGGGCTCAGTTGAGTCAATTAGGGTTTTGATTAGTGGTTAACTTGAGTGTTGGCTGTGGCTTACATTCAATTAAGCTAGACTCACTCATTCAATTCGTATGACCTCCTTAGGAATTCGAATTGCTTCTCATTCATGCTTGTAGCATGACATTGTAATGTAATTTCTCATTCTTTGTGTGAATATACAGTGTGGATACTCATTTTGTAGCCCTTTTTCACCATTTTCATGAATTATTGTCATTAATCTATTAATGAGACTGTGTTTAGTCCCTAGATCACTATGCAAGTTTAATATGGTATCATAGCTCACAGCGGGATGAAGCTCATATCTCTCCAAAACAAGGTTTTTTACAGATCTTGCATGAAAATTGAGCAATAGCTCAAAAATCCAGCACTGCACCAGAAGCCAAGGCTTACCACTTAATACCCCAAGTAAGGAAATTGTTGGTCAAGCTTGCTTGATCAACTATGCTGGGTATGATGAAATCCTAAAATGTGTAGGCTTTCTGACCTTACGGTGCCCCTTTTTTTGTGATTTGTAGGTTTTAACAGGTACAAATTCGAATGGACTCATCAGTCCCTCTTCTCACCCCATTCATAAGCTATTCAGAATGGAAGTTGAAGATGATTGCATCTCTCAAGAGACGAGGTCTCTATGAGGTTTCTATTGGACTTGGAAAAGAGTCTTATTAGAATGAGGATGACTAGCTAAATGACGGTGATAGATATTTTTGAGCAATATGTCTGGCCCTTTCTCCTAGCTTGTGCTACCTTATTGGTTCTGCTGAATACCCAAAGGATCTCTGGACAAAATTGGACAGAAAATTTGGCAAGCACAATGAGGATCATAATAGCACTTTGGAGATCACATCCAGCACCACAAGAGTTCTTTACTCAAAAGTCTCAGCCTCTACTCTCTTTGATGAAGTTGTTCAAGATGAAGATGAAGCACAATCTTCTAGACAGTCAATTCGAATTGAAGAAAGTCTCCATGCAGTGACTCCTTCTCCTGATGCTCCGAAAGATCATGAGATCTCTGATATCTCATCTTCTCATATTGCTGAAATATAAGAAGACATTTGAATCTCTGATATTGAAGAAAAATACTGTTGCACTTCCATGCAAACATTCACCAACGATTTTCCTTTGAATTTTGTGCAAAATTTACCAGTAATTGCTTTCGAAAGTGAAGAGAAATTTGATTTTTCTCCCTCTAATGTTGCTGCTGGTGTGAAAATATGTGATACCTTGGATATTTTGGAAGAAATATTATATTACTAGAGTGATCAATTCTCTCCCCATGATCTAGATCTTCCAGCAAAATCCTGCAGGATTGCATGCACCAAAATTCAGAATTTTGAAGAAAAAGACAACTCTGCATCCACCGTCTTGGTTGACCATACTTTTGGATCTGATATGAACCTTATTGGATCTGATATGATCTTATTTGGATCTTATCTGATATTTCTTGGTTCAATATTTCAGGTTCATAAGCTTTCAATACTACTTGTAGCTGTTCTCATTAATTTTGTGAAGAAACAAGTACCACAAGTCTCCTACAAAACTACTGCTGGGGATTTGATTTCATTTCACAATTTTGGATCTGTTGTGAAATTATTTAGATTTTATTTACCTTTTTATATGATATTATTTGTTTCATATTTTAAAATCCAAGAGCCTTCAGTCATGCTTGTAGCTACTCTCACCAATTCCGGTGTGAAAAATCAAGTACCACACTTTCTCTTCAAAATTGCTGTGGGGATTTGGTGTTAGTTTCCTCATATGAGGTTGATGATATTTTATTATGTGATTAATTAGCTATTACAGAAGCTATATCAGATTATGGAGCTCAATCATTCACTCTCCACAGTCCTAGGGCTTCTCTACCTTTGGTCACATGCTCATCTCCTCACACAACAAGTAAAGAGGAAGACATTCACTCATTCAATTCGTATGACCTCCTTAGGAATTCAAATTGCTTCTCATTCATGCTTGTAGCATGACATCGTAATGTAATTTCTCATTCTTTGTGTGAATATACAGTGCGACTACTCATTCTGTAGCCCTTTTTCACCATTTTCATGAATTATTGTCATTAATCTATTGATGAGACTGTGTTTAGTCCCTAGATCACTGTGCAAGTTTAATATGGTATCAGAGCTCACGGTGGGATGAAGTTCATATCTCTCAAAAACAAGGTTTTTGACAGATCTTGCATGAAAATTGAGCAATAGCTCAAAAATACAGCACTGCACCAGCAATAACAAATTTGCAGCTAAAGAGGGCACATAGAGTACATTTTTGAACACTCCATCTTTTAACTTGATAGAACCCTTTCCTTCAACTCGAATTTTGGTATCATCACCCATGTGAATACTCAGGCCATCTGTAGTTTGTAATGAAGAGAATGATTCTCTGGATGCAACCATATGATTGGAGGCTTCTGAATCAATGAGAAAGGCCTGTGATTTTAAACAATTAGCCTTTAGTGTATGGAATCTCTCATCATGATCTTCAATCTCTTCTCTAGAGTCATTTTTCCTTATGCCTTCATGGAGGGAAATATTGTGTTGCTCAAGGATTTTTTCCATTTGATCAATGGTATTCTTCATACAATGAATTTCAGGATGAAAGCCTCTCATACAGTAGGAGCATTGATTATCCTCAAACTTCTTCTTCTTGGAACCTGAGGCTCCATCAAAATATTTCTGATTCTCCTTTGGATTTAAATTAGTATTTTTGCTCCATAAGGAGTGAGCAAGCCCAAAATGTATCCTAAAAAAGAAAAAGTTAGAGAGATATAGGAAAAAATGAGAGACAAAAAAAGAATATTACGGTATTTTTGAGATAACTTTTGATTCCAAAGTCATATTAAGGCGTTCTTGGTAAAGTTGGAAAGGTATCTTCGAGGGATACAACTTTCATGTTTTGAGCTTTGTAGGATTCCTTACAGTTTGTCTAGGGTGTGCATTGTTGTAAATATGGGCATGAGGAATTTTTAGAAACATCTTTCCAAAGATACTTTATTAAAAGAATCTTCTCAAAGATCTCAATTCCAATCAATATCTCTGTCAACGAAAGGCTATGAAGTAAAAAGTGATAACTAGTAACACAATTTTATTTTCATGGCTTAAATCTCAGATAAGAAAGACCACATAATCTTATTCGATACATAAACCATGAATGGATCTAGCTCACTCAAAACACTAACGAGGAAAGATATCTACTCCATCATGAGGACGATGAGGGTGGAAGCAAGTGCAACACCCACCCAAACAGTACGTGCTTTGAAATTCTTCATTTGACTATTATGCAATCAAAAAATGAAGCATCCATAATGACTACACAGTCGTAATTAAAAATTAAAAATTCTAATTAATGGGTGATGATAGAGGGAAAATGAGATATCACTGACCTCTGAATCGGGTGGAGTGGCGGGGGAGAAGATATCGTCAGAAGAAGAAGAAGATGGCTTGGGAGAAAGGGAAGTGGAATACAAGCTCAATGCAAGGGCAGGACCCTGACGAGGACCAAGAAAAAACCGAAGAAGAGTAAAAAACAGAGCTCCCATGATTACTCTATCATGATATCTGCAACAAGAAGCTTGAATGCATAACCACAAAAGAATTCGAAGATACATTCTATTGTTGAACGCCATTCTCGGTCGACCTGCAACCACAAGACACAAGAGCTTCATAACCACCAGATCCCAAATTGAATTCCCATTAATTTCATAAATAATTTGATGCCCAAAAATTATATGAAATATTTCCATAGCAATCACCAAACCCATATGCCCCTGCTGCATGAATATTGTTAGGATCTAACTTGCAAGCATCAACTTTCAACAGAAATCATCTCTAAAACTCTAAACTGATGGATTTGGCGAGGATTACTCTATGCTTATATGCTCAATTACACAATGCTAATTAGGACAAATCATATTCATTAGAAAAGTGACAAACAGAGAAAGTTAGGAATAATCAATTACCTTGCGATGATATAATGATGCAGTCGATGATGACTGGAAATGCGGGGGAATTTTAAAGATTATATTGGCTTCTTCCACTGCTGCTTCAATGTGTAGGTTGTCGTTGTGGATGTGGAATGAATAAATATAATATGAATGAAAATATGATGGAATAAAATCAATCGCATGATTGAAAAACAGTTAAGGATTCACTGTTGGATAACATTGAGAATGAGAAAATGGCAGCATGTATCTAGTGAAACGCCATATCCCCCACCTCAACTACACATTAATCGATTGAATCTTATTGCTTGGTTCCAATAAATAGATTATGAACAAAGAATTCCATGCATAATATACATTTTCATGAGTGGTGTCATGATGGCACCATTCACATTACAGATTGTAATAACTTCAAATTTGCATTTACTAGAGAGTGGGATGCTGATTTTGAGATGGTGAGAATATGCTTTCCCATTGCAATGACTAGAGACTAGGGTGAATATGAGATGATGATGCTTTCCCATTGCTATATCGACCTGTTCTCAGAAAATATCACAAATAAGTTTTATTTTTCCAGGAGAAAAATACCAGTTCCTTGTTATTCATCTGAATCAAAGGTAACCTTTGTGCTGCAACATGTGTACATACACAAAAAGTAAGGCCACAACCAAGAGTATAAAGCTCAGTGCCATATCCAACATAAAAAATATATAAGCACCAAAAGAGGCTCCCACAATCAAAAGTAGAAGCAATACATAACGAACTTCTAGTCCCCATCTCGAATCACCTTAGCAACATCAATCAAGTCAATACAGACAAGCTGATCTAAGGAGACATTGTTGGGATATAGACTTGCTCAAAAAAATAATGGTGGACCAAGCCACCCCAATCATCAAAAGGATGAAATATCATACTCAATCCCCAAAAGAGGTGAAGGGGAGTATGTCTAAATCAATAGAGTTAGACAGACTCCATGCCATTGGCATACATCCTCAGAAAATTCCAAGTAATGTAGGATCCCAGAAGGTAAAAAAAGAGCCTCAGATAATTTGTCTGCCTTAACATTAAAATATCTGTAGACATGGGATGATTCGAGATGGATAAAGTAAGATCAAAGGGCACTGATATCTTGACACCAGCCATCCAAATCCAGTGCCTCTGAGGAGGCCTTCCCATTGAACCAATTAATGATGGCTGAAGAGTCTCCTATGATATGTAAATATGGCATCCCAATAAGTTTGGAGAAGACTAATAGCACCCAAAGAGCAAGAAGTTCAGACCTAGTATTGGTACTTCGTCCACAACCCATTTTTAAATGATAATAATGATCTTTGCTTAATATAAGGTGAACACCAATTCCTCCAATCCTATTTGCTGAGGATCCATAAAAAAAAACGGACTAGGAAATCATATACAGGTGCCAAACCTTTTATTCTCCAATTTGTTCTTGGATCTACCTTCACTGTATGTATATTTAGCTGTTCTAGAATAAGATGGATGGTATGCTTAGTAGTTGGCCTGAAATATTCAAATATAACCTTGTTGTGCGTAATCCAAAGCTTCCAGGTCATAAGAAGGGGACGATACTTCAATTCTTTTTCCTTCCCAGTCCAGTTAACCTGATTTTGCTTGTAAGTAGGCTCATTCCAAGTTATAGCATGTTGGAGAGAAATTATGAGTCCACCAATGACCTCCTTAGTGTACCGACATTCAACAAATAGGTGATTGACAGATTTTGGATCCCCAGAGCATAGAAAACAACAATTTGGACTAGTCCACCCCTTCTTCTGTAAGTTGTCCCATGTATTGATCCAATTGGATAGACAAAGCCATACAAAACAAATCACTTTCAGAGGTAAATTGAATTTCCAAATAATTACAAAGATCTTATCTGGAATTTCAGGGAGGTGACCTTAGGAAGTAAACTTTGATGCTAGACGGGCTGTAACCTAACCCTTGCTTTTGGTATACATCCATGCCAGAGAGTCCAGACTATTACCAAGTCGAATGTAGCCATGGAGTCCATTTATGTAATTGGTCCACAACTCCTTCCATGAGCCATCCAAGTCGAGGTCATCATCAGGAAGCCAATACTGATGGGCAGAGGGAGCTGATTCCCAGTGGTGAGTATCAACAAGAGTAGAAATACCATAATCCTCTAAGTAGGATTCGAGTTCCTCCGGTAGGACAAAGTACGAATTTAAACTAGCCATGGGATGCACACCAATCTTAATATTTTTACCATTACCCACCTTCCATCCCAGACATTTGCTGATCCAAGACAAAGTTCTAATGAAGTCGTTCCATATGTATGAAGTATCTTGAATAGTAAAGGCTTAGTGTGAATCCATTCCACTACATACCTATTTTTAAGATATTTATGATTGATCACAAATAAGTTATAACAACGTGAGATGGTTCCGTTAACCCTTCCCAAATATTTGTAGAAAGATAAGCTAAACAAGAAGAGTCACATAACGGTAACGATATGTAAGGTAAACAAGAAGTACATAACCGTAACTGTAATGTAAAGATAAATCAAAAGTTTATTAATTCTTTAATTTTCAATTTTCAAGTTTATAAAAATATTTACATTTTTAAGAGTTATATATATTAAATTTAAAATGAATTTCACTAATTTTATTTTTAAAAAATTATCCTAAATTTAAATTTCACCATTACAATTTTAAACTCATATTATTATTTATTAAATTTAGTTATATAAAATAGTAAGCTCAAATAAGTACCAAATGATTTTTTTAAAATTATAAATAGCAAACACTACGGGTTTCCCTATTTTAAACACTATAAAAATTGATCAAACTATTATTAGAGTTCCCTTGAATCAATCAAACTTTGACATGTTAGATCCGGTAATTCCTAAAAGATTGTTACAAGAAGACTATCAAACTAAACCTCATCGAAATTCGTTATACTACCACTTTTTTGGTTTCAAAGAAAATTTATGTGAACAAAATGAAGGGATAGCTATGGGTTTCTCTTTGTATTTATCATTGTTAAGACATTTTTAAATTTTAATAATTTTTAAATAAAATCTAAATATTAGTTTGAGTTTGTTGATGACCCCTTGGTCATTTGGTTTCATGGTGAATATTCCCTAAACTTATTTTTAGACAATCTTAACAAATTTGCCTACCAAGTTATTTGCAAAAAGACTCATACTAGTAGATACCTTTATGTCCAATTCCATCATCACCTTATTAAAAAATATGTAGTTATTAAAACCTTTGTATCTAGAGTTTTTGAAAATTTCGACCCCCGACATCTAAACAAAGAAAGAGTTCACCTTACTAAAGTCCTCCAAGCTAATGGTTATTCTATTTCCCAAATCAACAAAACATTTTGTACGATTCTCCTCTCAAAAACCAAATCTAAAATCAATGTCCCCTATTTTACCCCTCCACCAACTATGGGTTACTACACTAGGCAACTATATAATCTTTTGGCACACGACCAGAGGAATAAAATGATGATATTTCATTGAACTAATTCGACACACCCTCAATGCAGAACAAATGCGCATCACAAATATCGTCATCCAAAATTCCTCCTTCGCCAGATTCGATCCTAGATAGATGATTTGGACCAACACTATGCGTCCCTGGCTTGAAAATGACCTTAAATTCAAATTCTTGATTCATAAGAAACCATTGACAGATGTGCCCCCCAAACACTGACTTGTTCACAGGTACCTTAAAGCAAAATGATCTGTAAAGAACTTAAAGGCACTCCTCAACAATTAGTGTTGGAATTTCTACAAGGCGTACACCATGGCCAAGCCTTCATGCCCAGTTGTGGTATAGTTCTTCTTATATGTGGATAAATTTCTGTTGGTGAAGGAAGCGAGGTGATCAATGTCTCCTTCCCCTAGCTGGCATAGTACTGCTCTCAATGCTACCGATGATGCATACACATGCACATGGAACATGCGCATCCAATATGGAAAAAATAAAAATAGGAATAGTAACCAATTTCTCCTTCAAGTTGTCTAATTCTTATTGACATTCCTAAATCTATATATACTTACTTTATTTCCTCACTAGCTCCTCTAGTGGTGTTGTAATACTGGCATAGTTCTTCATGATTTTCTTGTAGGAGCCAGTGTGTCTCAATGTGGCGCACAACAATTTGATTGATGCTGGGGATGGAAATTTCACAATGACAACAATCTTCATCGGTTCAACCAATAGCCATTCCTTGCACACAACATGCCCCAAGAGGATTCTAAATGGCGTGCAAAAAATACACTTCTTCAGGTTCAGATATATTTTCATTTTCTTGCAATGATATAACATGACTCTTGATCATTACAAGTGGTTTTTCAATAGACTGAACACTGTACAATCATCTAGATATACCTCTAATAACTTGGCACATGAATTCCTTGAATACAAGAACCGATATACTAGAAAATACACTGTGGTGCATTCTTCAACCCAAACGACATTATATTATAAGCAAACGATAGTATATTATAAGCAAAGGAGCCCTACTTCGTCGCAAAAGTAGTATTCATGTGGTCGTCCTCTACTATACAGACCTGCTGGTATCCAAAGAATCCATCAATGAATGAATATGATTCTAGTCCTCCTACATTTTCTAGTACCTCATCTATAAATGGTGTAAGGAATGGGTCATAGATACATGCTCTATTTGAGTTCCACAGATCCGAATATCTCTTGTATTCTTTTTCTATACCACCATTGGGCCAATCCATCTTGATTCTTCAATTGGAAAAATAATCCTTGCGTCCAACATGTAGTCCAACGCCTTGCACACTTTCTCCTTATAGTGGGGGTTCAGTCTATAGGGTATTCTCTTTACTCGATTTCCCCCCTCCTTCAGTTGAATCTTCATTTCTTCGAGAGCTACATGAATCCCTTTCATCTCCAAAAATCACCCTTCATCTTTGAAAGATGCACTAAAAACATAGTTTAACAGTCTTCCTCCCACGTAGTTTTCCTTTCTTGAAACAAAGTTGTTTTTCCTTCACTCTACCCACGCTACAATGCAACAGTGAGTGTTTCTGCTGCGCTGCAGTGCGACTGTAAATTTCATTTCCGCATTATTTGTCATTTATTTACTATTTATTTGTTAGTAGAATAATCTGCGGCCCACTAGCTGCTCACTAATGAACTAGGAATTAATTAGCTTAGAATGGTTAACTTGTCCCTAAAGTAATTATCCCACCTAGACTAAGATTAGGTAGTAAATGGGTCATCCCTTGAAATCTACTTTGAGGCTGCCAAAGGACCTCATTGTTGTCACTATTATTCGAGACATCATATGGTTTTTTCCTTTGCTTTAACATCTTTAGTTTAAAGTAGTGTAGAATCCACATTAGGCACACAAGCAAGGACCTAAATCCCCTCCCCTTCCCAAGTATACTCTCCATGATTTATGTGAATTAGGAAAGAGAGTGAAGGGTGAAATACCTTCTTTTCACACTTTGCATTTGTTTTTGCAAGCATCACTAGTTTGTTTAGACCTGAAATTACAATTGCCATCTTTTTGTTTTGAACACTTCACTTAATTGCAATAATATTATTTTATGTCATCACATGTGTGTGCCTACTTCCACACACTAAGGGACCTAAAGACTCTTTCCAACCAAGTATGTTGTTCACAATTTTAGTGAATCAGAAAGGAAGGGAAGTGTAAAATACGCCCCTTACACTCATTTAATTCATAACAAAATCCTTAACAAGAAACCATTATAAAATGCTAACCAACTAAAATCCTCCATAGGAGGTTAGAAAACAACATTTTAGTTTTCTAGGATTGATTGGGCTAGGAATCCAAACAACGCCCAACAATATAGTTTCATTAGGCATATTTTTGAAATGTAGCATTGTTGTCTTTTAGGGTACTTTTAAATCCTGCTATAAGAAAGTGTTCAAATACATTCCAAATCAGATACATGTATTTATATACAAGGATTTAAAAGCCAATTTATAGCTTCACTTCTCTCCCCTATGAGACACTCACCTTGTTGTTAGGGAGACGACAGTATACTCCGCAGGCCTAACTGCTTATCCACACATGATGTAAGGTAACCATAGTGGCCAAGCTTAGGATACTGCCAAGGAACACTTGGGAGTGCATGTGATTCCTGAAGTCAACTATTTCCATTGGGGGGTGTTGCTAAGTCTTCTTGATTGGAACATTGGTCCCATTGTTGGTAGAACTGGCTCTTTGTTACCTGCACTAGTCGATTGTTGTGTGAATTCCACTATCACCATCGATTGTGCTTATGGGAGGCCCAGTTACAATTGAGAGGAAGGAAATTAGGTATATTTTGGGAATTTACACTTTATTTTATTTTCTAAATACAATCTCATTAAGCTTGTAATTTAAAAGAACCAACATGTGGACACCATTGCACTAATACATAATTGCACATATCACTCACTTGTTGCACCATATTGCATCTGTTGTGGTTAGCATATTTTTGCATTTGTCTATATATTCATCACTCATAATTTTCATTTAGATACTATACTTCCACCATTGAGAAACCCCCCCCAAAGGAATCCCTGTAGACTGCAATGCATCACCCCTCTCATGAGGGATGTTTTTCCTTCATCTCCCCAGGGAACCTGAGGTAGATCACCAGGTCGGGGATGCTCCCAAGACAATTTCATCATGTCTTATATGCGAGGATACACCTTGCTTGATTCACTCTCTCCCCTTAGATATAGTGTTAACAATTTCCCATCCTATTCTCATGGAAGAGGTTCACCATTGTTTACTGCCCTACGAGGGAATACCCCACCTTCTTCTCCCCCATCGGGAGGAAGTCACACTACATCTTATTCTTCCCCTATAATACAAAGATCACCACAACATATTCCAAGGTCGCCCTCTCAAGGAAATAACATTGATAATAACATGGCGACCCCCAACCCAAACCTCCCATTCATGGAAAGTTTGAACCTCCGTGATCTTGCAAAATTGGCTAATGATACCATAGCTCATGACGCCAATTGACTAGATATGCTAGAAAAAGTACCTTCATATATCCCTAAATTTTAAAAGAAGCTGGGAGATGATACTTCCAACCAAATCATGTCTTTCCACCTATGGTGTTCCTCTAACAACCTAATGGAAGATTCGATCCACCTCCATCTCTTCCAAGGAAACCTATTTGATACAACTGCAAAATGGTACATAAATTTGACAATATATTCTCATACCATGTTTGAGACCATCTCCACATCATTTCTATCCTATTTTCTGTTACCAATAAGGCCTTGATCTTGGACTTGAATTTATCACATAGTTTCAATAGAACACAACGACAACCATAGCAGACCACATCCATGTGTGGCATCATCACCTCTCTTTGTACAAAATAGACATTCAACCTCCCTTCCTTTTGGATTGGTTGCTCAAATATATCCAACCAGCCATTGAAAAGGATGTCTCTACCTCAATACCACAAACAGAGGAAGAAGTGATTCTCAAATCTCAACACTTTGACCTCATCTATTCCTAATCAAGGTATTTGTACACCATACTACTAGATTCCCCTCGACATCGATCATTATATCCTCCCGTTGCAGGGATGCCACATTTCAAGGATAGGTTTATTGGGTCCATTTCCTCCCAAGGTAAATCTCCCCCACAAACAAATCTTGCACCACCACCCATGATGGTGAAGTATCCACCTATACCTATTGTCTCGACTCCCACTACTACTACGCGAAATCCCTCATTTGGACAACCTCAATACAAAACATATAATCATGTTTATCCAAGTACAATATAATAATAATAAGTTCCTCAACTACAAATGTCACCATCTATGCCTACATCCACATTGTACATGGCACAATCAACCTATATCCCGCCCCCTAGATATAACCCTTACTACCCATACCCATGTCCCCTTGGTACAACACCCATGCCTCATATGGGAGTCAACTTTTTCCAACCTTCTATTCAACAACAAGCTCAAGAATTTGGGAAATTGAACATCACTAATCCCCTAAATCCTTAGAATTAGGGGAAGAAGGGGGAAAAGAACAAACAACCACAACAACAGGGGTAGGGTGGAAACCATGTCCCCCAATAGAACCTAACCCATGGTAACCAACCAACACAAGGGAGAAACCCCCCTAAGAAAGGAATGAATGCCAAATTGAGGACATATTACCCTTGCTCAATCTATGGTGAGTATGGTCATTATAATCACCATTAGCTACTGATCCTTGATTTCCAATAGTTAGTAGGAGCCAAGAAGTAGACACCCGAAAATCCTCCTCAAGCGCCTCTTGCACTAGAACCCCAACAAGTTGTTTTGCAACAAACCTTTTCAAATCAAGGAGTGGTTAACCAACAACCATATCCTTCCCCCCAGGCGATGTATCATTCCAAAATTTTTATGAGAACCCAGTGTCAGTCAACCTCTAGACTCATGCCAAAGGGTACACTAATGTCGATACCTCACTGGTCCTTGATTTGTAGATTTCATTCCCCAACACAAAGTAGATTTTGACGATCCCCAAAGCACCACTAAGGAGGATCCCTCATAATCGCAACATGAAGTTTGCTCATAATTACAATGTTGTTGACGACTTGTCACAATCACTAGCTGCCATGTCAACATTAGAAGTACTTCAATCATGCCCTTCTCAATGAAAGGCGCTCTTGAATGCCCTTGGCATTGTTGACCCTTCCAACACAAACCTTATGAATTTTGACCTCGATAAGGGTGAACCATGTCTACCCTCACCAGTCACTTTCCAAATCCCAATTATAGTAGAAAACATCATTATCCATCAATGCATCATCGATGAAGCTGCATCCACATGCGTAATGTCTTCCAATATGTGGAAGATATTGGGATCCCCAAAGGTAGCCCCATCCTATATCACTCTCCATGCATATGATGGCATACCATCTCAACCACGAGGATTATACCAGAATGTCCCCATCGAGCTAGGGGGGAAAATGGTGATGATCAACGTTGATGTTACCGACTCCCAACTTGACTACAACATCCTCTTGGGGTGTAGTTACATATATTCCATGAAGGAAGTCACCTCCTTGGTGTTCCATACCATGATGTTCTCACCTAGAGAAGAACGAGTCGGAGGAAGCTCCAATTTATCCGATCAAAGGATTTAACCAGGTCTAATTTCAATACAAGTGCATCCAAAATTTTAGTCTTAATTGTGTGTAACATTTCCTGAGTAATTCCCATTGGATCCAAAATTTATCGGCCTTTCGAAAAACCAAACTATTGAGAAGAGATAGCTCTGTCCAAAAGAGGTTTGAGCCGGTTTGAGATAACTTTAGAGATCAATTTATAGGAAATATTGCAGATGGATATGGGATTGTAATCCACAAAGGTCAGATGATTTTCCCATTTCAGTATAAGGGTTAGAAAGGTAGAGTTCAACGCACATAGTATCATGGCTTAATTTCTTTACTGTTACACTATTTTAAGGATATCCTCACTGAAGAGATCTAGCGAGAACCAGAAGAATTATACAGGACAACCGTCAGGGCTAGGACTATTGTCCTTCTTAAAACTTTTCAAATCCAATTCCAATTCCTTTTGAGTGACTACTGTGCAAGAATTTACTGAGTCATCTTCTGATAGAAAAGAAGGAAAAGTATTATTACCTCTATTAGATTAATGATGGGAGATATACCATCCTCTTGGAAAAGAGATGAAAAGTAACTTTTTCCCATAGTGTGAAGCTGAGAGTTGTCGGTAATCAAAATACCTTCCTGATTATGCAAATACCAAATAACATTGAAATATCTTCTGGCCAAAGAAAAGCTGTGGAAGAACTTGGTATTTGCGTGCCCTTGTTCAATCCAGTTAATTTTTCTTTTGAGTTTCCAAGAGAGGACTTCTTGGGAAAAGATAGTATCTTTTTGATGTTTTAGAGAGAGTAATCTAAGAGTACCATCCTTAGTTAATATTCCTGAGGGGTAGGAGGTAAAGAGTGCAAGGATATCTCTGTCAATATCAGACAATAGTTTGCGGCTTTTGGAGAGATGCTCCTTTTCCCAACCTTTAACAGAAACTTTGATGCATTTAAGTTTCAATACAATTCAGGACATGGCATCACAGTCAGCAGGGTGAGTTTCAGCTTTCCAAGAAGAGATGACCAATTACAAGAAACCCTCCTATTTTAACCAAGCCCCATTTAATTTGAAGGGGAAGTTGTAACAAAAGGATAAGTCATCGCATTTGAAACAAACTAGGAAGTGGTCTGAGATTTCAGATGGGTGAGTCCAAGAGCGAAATCGTGAGAAATAAGGTAAAATATTATCAAATACCAGAAACTTGTCAATTCTGTTGTTGATACCCTCTGCTTTCATATTAATTCACCAATTTAAAATACAAGAATGTATTGTTGGATATATCCTTTCATATGCGTTCGAGTGTATCCTATTAGGAGTCATAGGCCATTAAAATGAAATGACCGAAAGAAGAAAAAATGTTGACTAGACTCTCACTTGCGGCTTCCCTAAGACCAGTCAAGGGGATGTTCCCTCTCATTCTTGGTACATATAGACTCTACTTATATAATGGTTCTTTCTAAGGAGAGTGTCCCTTAACATGTTGTGTAATACACTCATGTTGGACAAATCACTCAAGGTTATCACTTCTTGGAACTAGATACAAGCTTCTTGATTTGTTGCCACTTGAGCCTTCACAAATGGTTGGAGTTTAAACCATGTGGAATTTTGTGAAGAAATCCGCTAGGTTTAGAGTTTATAGGTAGATAATATGCATTCCGGCGCCATAGGACCATGTTATTTGTGTTCTTTTAAAGCCACTTTCATGACTCTTACCTACTAAACAAGAGTTACGTATGTGATGGCAATGTTTTCGACATTGTCACATGTTGTTGCAAGTTAACTTGATATTAAACTAGAAATTTTGTTGTAGCTAGGATTTTCAACCCATTACTTCATTGCTAAGAGGATTTCAAAATTCATTTATCTAGATTTTATTTTATTTTATCAATCAACATTTATTTATCTCTCTAATGCTTGATAAAATAAATTATTTTATTAATCACATTCATTTCAAATTATTTTATTGATCAACAATCATTTTTATATGCAGCTCCAATTTTTCATTCTCCATGCTTTTTAGTGATGAATAAATATGCATTATGATTTTGCCATTGTTTCTCAAAACTTCATACAATTATCTTAGTGATGAATAAATATTCATTATGATTATGCCATTGTTTTTCATAAATTCATATAATTCACAAGAAAAAATATGTTGTAGAAACATAGAGATCAATGGATGTGCACACACTATTAGTATTTAATAATTAAAACTGATGAATAACTAACATGTTCTATGTTTTAAAAACATGAGAATAAATATATGTACAACAATTCTAATTATAATATAAGTTGGTGACAAATTTTTTTTTGTAATCAAATAAATGAGTTTAGAATTTTGGTTTTTAACTTTCTCAATATTGATTACATAAACTGGGCATAGAGATTGGATTTCAATGTTATATACATTCTGCGTACAAATGGATGGATCTAGATACATTAGGGTAAATCTATGTTGTGGATTAAAATAAGTTTCTCTCCTTATGTTTCTAATCATATTTTAGGGTTGGATAGCTGGTTTTGCCTTAAGAATTTACAAAGTGATTCTGTAACAACTAGAACATAACCTATAGAATAAAACATTTCTGAGCGAAAATTGTTCTGGTTTAATGGACACACAAACCAATAATTTTTCTCAAGACGTTTGAGCTCATCATAATATTCCATGAAATCATTTCATAACATTATCCTCAAATTGATAATTCTAAACAAAACTATTATTTGATCATTTCAAATCGATCTTGTTTGAATCATATTTAACGGTATTAATTAATTTACCATTTGGTGATTAGGTTTTAGTTTGTAGGTTGTAAACCCATGCCAGTATGTATTGCATGCTCCAATTCCTATATACAAGAGTCCATGGTTATCGTAAGAAAGGGAGCGCTGCTAGTGAGGTTAAGGAAAGATAGTGAAATAATATTGGATAAGAGTTTCAGTAATCAAATTTCTTCTTGGGTTTTGTCAATTGAAACATGGATGAAACAATCTCCTAGCAACAAATCACAGTAGCATAGAAATAATGATAAACAAGATTTATGTATTCGATATATTAGTGAAGAAAACCATCTTATACATTAGATAATTGCAACAATAAACTAACCATAGTTGATTACACCATCCCCCCTATTCCTTCCAGCTTAAGATTGCTACACAAAAAGGTAAAATTCTATACAACATTTTGACATAAAACAACATAAGGTTCAAATATACAGAGCTCCAAAATCCATTTATTCATTGCTACTTTGTGTCCTGTACATTAGCATGATCATAATCAAGAAAACTGAGTGTCTTCCTAGGTGGCATAATATTCTTCTTTTTAAATGCCAAATTGAGGTCGATTGGATGAAGATAGTTATAGTTGGGGCACGAAGTAAAAGACTTATAAAACATCACAAACATGTGACATTTTAACTATATTGGCTTTGCCATCTTTTATTACACCTGGTTGAGTTTTACCTATATTAGTTATTAAGGGATGGTAAATTATGTCATATCACCACCCATACCTGTCATGCTATACATCAATGTGACATCAATTCTCCCAACTGCATCTTTCTCTTTACTTCCAAAAATTCATTAATTGCGATGGTTGATACAGAGGAAAGTTAAAAATTGAAAATTGTTCCACATGAATCCATGTAGAGGAATACATGTATCTATTTGCCATTTTAATGAGTTGTTCCAGTTTTGATTGCTCGTCATTTAAAATATATATATACATAGTCAATGAATATGATAAATATACATAAAAGCATGACATTTTGTATCAAACATACAATCTTGGAAGTGGCCGTTTATTTCTCCGTTTGATACTCGGTTTTACCTAAATAAATACACCTTTTCTTTTTTTATGAAAACTCTATTGCGTAGTATTTCAATGCATTGCAATGAGGATTCTTATGATCGTTTGTTTATGATTATATCCCCAATATATATATGAGAGATATGTATGTCATAAAAATGAATATCTTACTGTTGGTTTGAGGAATCATTGCAATAGAGAAGGGAAGTTGGTACTGCACACAGTAGGTTTTGTTTAAGTTGTAACTGAACCATTGTTTTAAGGTATTATGAACAGCTTGCACAATTAAACTCTCAAATTGAAACTAAACATATAGCAATTCAAACATCTATAAATCCATTGTCAAAATATATGCAAGATAAGTTATTTTTTCCCGTGTAGACATAACCGAGAAAGTAACCCTGAGAAAGTTGTTAAAGGCATGGAGCTATTGTGACTATATTTTGCGTGGCAAAGAATTTAGGTTCATTTGAATTAGTGTTCATTTTGAGTTTAAGGCATGGAGTGTGTTACATCTTGCAACAATGGTGTCCTATTAACCCTAGATTTCCTTTGATCATTGTGAACATTATGATATTTACAACTATCAATAAAGTAACCCTCACCTTACCCTGACATGACCTGCTATGCACTTGAAAGTGGTATTAATATGCATGGTGATCTCAGTCTTTTTCCACCTCTTGGGCGCCATTTTTAAGAGGATGAGATAATCTATATGAATCGATCCTATTTAAGAAACAAATTAATAAATTAATGTAAAAATTATAGACTATAGTCTTAACTTTAAAAATACAAAAAATTTACTTCCATGGACATTAATAATACACTTTGGTGAAAACTATATTATCCCTTTTCGAGGACATAATAACTCACAACAAGTTTTATAACAACATTGTTTATATTTTCATATACCAAAAATCAATTTCATATTAGTGACATAATAATAATTGAATGGATTAAGATTAGTTATTAAACAATATAAATACTAATACTAGAAGCATAATCAAATTAATTATCAAGAAATTGAGGAATCATTGTTGACAAGGAGTAAGAAATGAATGTTGATATCTTTTAGTTATTAGTTAGTAATTTTTTGGGGATATTCGAATACTTCCAAATCCCATGCTTGTTCCATAAGCAAATGGTAACAAATATTTAATGACTTTTATTGATGACTTTACAAGGATGTGCTAGGTGCTTTTGATACATCTCAAGATTTTGAAAAATATTTGCAGCAGAATGGTATTAAACATAAAACCATTGTTCCTCGTAATCCACAACAAAATGGTGTGGCAGAACGTATGAATAAGACCCTGTTGAATATGGTAAGATCCATGATGTTTTTTTAAGAATGTTAAGTTAATGTTTTGGGGAGAAGTAATACATTGTGTTGTCTACATTAAGAATATGTGTTCTTCTGCTGCAATACAAAACAAAACACCTTAAGAAATGTGGCATGGCCATCTTCTAGCTCTCAAACATTTTAGAATTTTTGGTTCCACATGTTATGCTTTGATTCTTGAGCAACAAATAAATAAATTGGGAGAAAGAAGTAAATAGTGTGTTTTTTGGGATGTTCTAATACTTCTAAAGCTTATATATTGTATGATGAAGATAACAAAAAGTTTATTGTTTCTAGAGATGTTATATTTCTTGAATTTGACAAAGATAAACTCATTATTGATAAAAAACTTACTCAACTTGATAGATTTCATTAGAAAAAAAATATATCATGAAAGGGTAATGAACTTCCTAATCTTGAATGAGGGATTCAATTTCTAAGTCAAATTTTGAAATTTCCTTCCATAACAACAAGTTCTTCTAATGCATAAGTTGATGATTCTAATGTTGGAATATGGGTCAATAATGAGAGTGGGGGGGGGGTGAATCAGTATTGTAACTTTTATCAATTTAATACCACTTTTAATTTACTCATTAAAAAAACATAATCAACAAGAACACACATAACCAAAGTTTATCATGGAAGCCCAATTGGGTAAACCACCAATACTTCCTATTACTGCAAAATTTTTATTTACAAATAGTTTTTTCCTGCTTCTACAGACAAGGATGGTATTACACCCTTTTTACCAACAACTACTGGAAGGATGCTGCAACCCCATGTTTTGTCAGTTACAACTGATAGGATTCTACTACACCCTATTTACCAGCTTTTACTAGAAGGAGGATACAACCCCGTCCAGTCTTGTTTCCTACCCTAGTGACACCCTACCACCCTAATATGTTTTTAGTAATATTCCAGATTCCTTTACCCTTCAATATCTGTCACACTCACTGGTCTCTGCTTCTTCTTCTATGATCTGGGCCCTAGAGAGGATTTCTCTCACTCATCCCTCTATGTATAAATACCTTCATGTTTCCCACGGATGCATCTCTTCACCATTGCGCCATTTCATTCTTTGATCATTCCTTTTCATGAGAACTCAATTCCTCATTCTAACACTGAGTTGTCGAGTTATCCACCTTAGTCATGATTATTCAAAACAACTAAAAAAATTCCCTGTTAATCAATTTATTATTTAATCTTCCAGTTGTGACCTTCAGTATCTTCATTTCCGCAATCATTATGAGCCATTGATATTATTTCAGGTTTTTTCCTGACCATAGATCTAATATAGGATGCGGTATGCAGATTGCAGATTTGTCACATTTCTCAAAATTTCTTATCTCGATTTCCATAGTTGTCTTTCTACACCAATCATTCTGCACCGTTGATCTCCTACTGGCTCTTCCATGACCCTTGATTTGAGATAAGATGCGGATCACAGAATGCGGGTTCGTGACTCTTCCAAAATGTCATTTCTATATTTCCTCTTTCTACACTAATATTTACGCACTGTCGATATTTTACGAATGTCTTCCTGACTGTCGATTTTATGGATCATGGGTTCTCAAAAAATCAAACGTTTCTTTCACAATTCTCCACCTTCCTCTTTTCACACTAATCTTTCCACACCGTCAATATTTTATAGATGTCTTCCTGTGTCACGTCCCCTCCTACCTCAGAGGAGAAACACGACTATAGTCCCAAACATTTGATCAATGCACATCCATATGCTCGAAGTTCCATCTATTCATCTCTGTATAAATTATCTAACTTCCCCAATAACAAAGAAATCACTTCTATCAGTGCTTAATCTGACGATCTATGAAGAAAAATCTCAGAGGAGATTGAACGACGGAGAAGATCGTGATGGGAATCGACGGTCACAACCCGTTACACATATTGAAACATATAAATAATGGATAATCAATCCTATAAGAGTTAATGGTGTGGAAAACTTGAATATGCAGAGTCAAGGAAATATGAAAATTTTGGTCGCTCATCCTGCATGCGGAATAGACCATTATGGAAATAATCAATTGCGGAATTAGAGATCATGACACCGCATCCCGCATCTCGCATGTGGTAGGGAGAGTTGCAGAAGGAAATTTATGGGGGGAACAAAGTTTACAGAAGGCCATTTCTGCATCCCGCATGCGGTAGGGAGAGTCACGAAAGGAAATTTATGCAGGGAACAAAGTTTACAGAAGGTCATTTCTGCATCCCGTAACTTGCGGAAGGAAATTTCTGTGGAAATTCAACCTGCTAACAAAAGTATTAGGAATATTTGATCCTTTAGGCCATCACCAATCTGGCCATCTAAGTCCCATAACTTAATTTAAAAATGTATTGAAAGAGACATACACAGATCCATACAATTGCATTTATACAGTGGAAGCAATTCATCAATTCAACACATTAAACATGTTCATCATATTTCATGAAGCAAATACAATCTACAGAGATTAACACAAAGATACTTATATTTGAAAGAAGTTGTTCCACAACCAACTACATTTCTGCAATGTTCCACCCAACGATAGGCCAGTGCGCTCATCAATCTCTTAGCAACACTGCCACCCCTGAGATGGGCATGATTCCCACAAGGAATAAGGAACACTGACATGCTCACACATAGCCAAGAATAAAACCAAACTCAGCCAAGCCAACAAAGTTGGGTTTATCAGGCTACAAACAAACAAACCAATATACTGTTCAGTTTATCAGATTGCAGTCAGTCAAGCCAACATCCTCATTAAGGAATAGCCAAGCCAACTAACATATGGGTTTATCAAGCTGCAAAGGAATTGGGAAACTTGAAATGCTAAGATAGTGAGCTCAACCACTGAGCTATGGACACCTGCACTAGATTAGACTTGGATCCTAAAAAATCCACACATCCAACACAAGGAAGCATACCCTTTTCTTCTACACAGTCCCTCAGGCTATGCCTTCCCTTCCAGTGTTGTTCAGGGTGTGCAAAGAAGAAAACTTGCCCCTCTAGATCTATTTTTAAGGTTCCTTCCTACACCATATTTATCAAGCTAGTTTTGACCAAGGAAAAATATGCACACACAGCAGACCAAAATGTTAACACAACAAAACAAGCTTCCACTCGTTCTGTGACATAGGAGACCATTGCACAACAACGCTTGGGATGGTAACAATAGGCGAACAACACAGAACAAAGCACGGTTCTGCAAATAGGTCAAATGCACAGTGCACATGCACATGATGGAATAGGGAATGATCCGAATAGACCACAATGTTTTGGGTGAAAGCTAGATGATGGACTAGGCATGCACAATGAAGAAAAAAAACAAAAAGAAACACAAAAAAATTGAAAGTGTGAAGGATGGATGATCAAAACGTCACGTCTCTCCCCACAACATGAGGGAAAATGAAAACATGAGTGCATGAGGGGAAAATGGGCATATGTTTTATGGGTGTTCTCTTTTGACACATTGATTTTCCCCCATGGCTCAAGGATAAACATTCCTTGTCCCCATTCCTTAGGAAATCATGCCCCCATCTCATTATTTGTTGCATTGACATAGCTGGTTGTGGGTTTTTAATTAAATTACATATTTATATGATGTCCAAAATTATATACTATGCTTGAATTAGCACCATAAACTCTAGGCATCAACCTTCATCACCTATACATAGAACATCAATCAATGGAAAGGCCTTGGCCTTGAGCTCCTTGCCATGATTCCATACAATATTCACATCATATATATTTAATGCAAAACGAGGTCAAAACCGAGGTGTTACATCCTGATCATCGATCTTCCGGATTGCAGGTTGCAGAATGCAGGTTGTCAACTACTGAAACATTTCTTTCGCAATTCTTTGCCTTTCGCTTTCTGCCTTCTTTGTTCTGCACCGTCGATCTTATGTAGTTTTTTTCCAGACCGTCGATCTTCCATATTTCGGGTAGCGAAACTATGACATTTCCCAAAGTCTTTTCACAATTCTCTGCCTTCTGATTTCCGTCTTCCACTGGAGGATTCCAAGTTGCAGAAACCATATTATTTTAGAGTTTGATTTCTCATCTTTTGCATTCAACATTCCTCTTTCTGCTTTTCATCTTCCGAACATTGGGTTGTGGAAACCCATATTATTCTAGACCTTGATTTCTCATCTTCTGCCTTCCTCTTTTCTTCTGAGACATTGAATTCTTTGTGGGTTCACTCCTAGCTGTCGATTTACCATCTAATGTGGATTACGGATCCTCACTTTTCTTTGTGAGAGAATCATTCACTGCCGTAGATTTCCTCACGTATTAAATCCTAACCGTTGATCTTCGATCAAATGAGGATTTGTGGATATTCCCTTTTCTTTGTGCAGAAATAATTCTCCATCGTCCATCTTCTCAAAATTGGCTTCCACATTTCTCTCTACTGATTTGGACCGTCCACGTTGGCAGTAAACTATTTCTTAATGAAATTTCACTCCCATCTAGAACATTAACTAGCTCACTAGTTAAATCTACGAAATACCTTGAGGGCTGTCGGATCAGGATCCCCATCAATAAACGATGGAATTCAAATAAGATGAAGCAATTTTTGTGGAAATTGAACCCAGGTATTAGAACAATTACACTCACAACAATTACCAATTACACATGCAAATTACTGACAAAGGAGACTGAATATGGAGCAGAACACTAATCTGTATTGAATAGGTGTACAATAGCCAACCCTTTGAAGTCATAGGCTGCCACAATAAATAATTACATGAGAGATTCGAATGCATAAGGATTCCATTCGAATTTGGTCAAAAGTAGGCTTATTAAATCTAAGCAAATCCCCCATAGGTGCATAAAGCAGTTTCCAAAACTGTTTAGGAGCTCACGAATTGACAAAATCAATTAGGAAAGCTAATAGATGATGGAAGGACAAATCATACATTCTTTTCTTAGGAGAAAAGGGTGGAGGATGATGAGGACAGAAAACAAGTTAAGTTCACCTAGTCAAACTTTCCCAATTGCCTTAAAACTCAGAAAAAGCAGGCAATAAAGCAGAAAAAGTAGACATGCGCTAGGGAGGCCAAGAATAAAGCAGATTTGATTCCAAGTGGTTTCCTAAGCACTCCATGACTCAAATTTAGCAAGTTTGACCACTATGGATTTGTGGAGGACAACTTGCATAAGGTAGAATATGGAAACTAGGCAAATAAGACAAAAATTGGATTAATTAATGTCTAAGGTAGCTAACTATGGGTTGATTATTCTAAAAATTTTCATAGAAATTTTTCATATATCAAAACTTTGTTAGACCGTGCAACTTCTCCCAATGAATTCATTGATGGTCATTGATCTATTTCAATGATCAACCTTATCCGTCGATCTCGATCTTATATCCCAACAATCATCTCCGATTTTGCAAGCTCGACCCTTGTTTATCTTCCACGTATTTTATCTAGCGAAATCCTGCTTCAGCCGTTGATACTCTCCACCTCTAATATCCACCATACGATCTCTAGTCATATGTGAAATTGGTTTAGACTTAGTTTGACTACTACTTCTAATTGTGAAATTCCTTTTCAACCGTCTGTCTAAGATGCATATCTTTAACTCTATTATTGAATAGATCAGTGGAACGATCAATTCCTTTCCACAATGCTCTAGACACAAACAATTTCGATCTTCTATACTTATATCATATTTCAAAATACACACATACACGTATAGAGATTCAAATCAATACTTCTAGTGATTGAAACGAAGGTATAAATACTCAAAAAATTGCTTGTAGAGTAAAATATGTTTTCAATTCAACTTAACTAGAGGTACAATTTGCTCACACACAGTCTCTGCACTCTCCACTCCACTCTTTCTCTATACACATGCCTCTATCTTTTACATTGAATGATAATCCATGTAATGGATCCTTTGTATTTTACTGATTTAATCCTGCTACCATGTCTATTGGTTATTCATTTGTCATTTGTGAACTCCTTTTACATCAATGACAACTATATTCTCAATGATCTCCCCCTTTGGCATCGATGGAAACATCTAAACATTCTCCCCCTTTGACAACAATGAAAAAGGATAACCTGTATTGTTGAACCTGCTTTGATATAGGATTTCCTGTCTTCTTCTTTCTAACAACTCCCCCTGTCATCATATTCCCCCTTTGTTAATTGGACTTGGCACTAACCAATGTATTATCATTTACCTTAATATTTCCTTTCTTGCAACAGGTTCTTGAATGATAACTTGAATAATAGATCCATGGATTCCCCCTGTCACTGTACTTCCTCTCCTCTGTCAGCATTTTTGTGACCGAGTTTACACTCAACATTACACTCTTCTTTTAAAAAAAACTGTATTATGTACCTTGATCATCTTAAGAAGTATTCACATAATCCTTGGTATGAGATAACAATAGGATTTGCTACAAGTTTGAGAGACAAATTTAGAAAGAACTTCCTTAAACTGATAAATATTTTTTTTTAAATACCCATTGTTCCTTCACAATCTCCAGTGTTATTTTTACTCATCCTGGCACTTTTCAATAGACTGAATTTTTTATTTTTTCAGATCAGTCTTCAGTTTTTTTTCCACTGCCAACAATGTTTACGTGTCATGACTTCAAATTCTAAGTGAAAATAAAATCTTTATCTTCTATTTGATTGCAGACATCATGGTCTTCATGAATCACATATTTTGTTGTTCTCATGTTACTTCATAGGTGTTACACTTTCTCTATGTCAACCATACACCAATCTTATCATTTAACCTTGATCATCCATTGTCTTTGATGAAGATAGCTTTCACCATACTTCAACATTAGATACCAATTGAAATTTTCATACTTTTACTCCCCCGGAATATATGATCCCTCTGAATGTTATTTTTAGGGTTCTCTTTAAATCATGAGAGATCTTTAGAAAAGAATCCCACAATCATCACTATATCCTTCTTCATCACCTTCATATTCATCTTCACCAGTGTATTCTTTTACATCTCCATATTGCTTTTCCTCATAATGGATGTCATTCTTATTTATGGCAATATTAATCTCATCATCATCTTTGGAGGTGGTTGAAATTTGTGTTTCTTCTGAGTTCTCGTAATCTGACTTTTTCCTCCATATCTTCCCATGAGGTATCCTGCTTACTTGTACTTTATCATCTTCTATGTTTGTGTCTTGTTTCCTTCTCAAACTTTGATCTTTCCCTTGGTTATGTAGTCAGCCACCTTGTGACCAAACTTATGACAACAATGGTAGTATCCATAGAATTTCCCTTTATGTTTCAGGAATATTTGATCTTCTTGCTTCACAACTTCCATTTTCTTCCACTATTTCTAGGATTCTACTAAAACACTCTTCCTTAGGTTACATTCTCTAGCCATATGTCCAAAGTTATTACATTTGTAACACTCTATGTCATATCTTTGAAAAGGTCCCAACCGGTTATGATTTCTTCCTTTTGGTTTACTAGAAGTATCCTACTTATATTCATAAACCTTTCCATAAGCTCTTCATTTTAGGGCTTTATGACCAAAATTATTACAAGAGTAACAATGACCCAAAAATATATGCTCATTTCTATTTGTCATTGGTCTCATAGACACCTCATTAGTTCTGTCTTTGCAAGGAAAGGACAAGACATATTTCTTTCTTTCTTCCCTTTTAACATGGATTTTTAGTGCATCATAGATTCTTTCATTTCCACCTTGGTTTGTGACAGAGGAACATTCTGGATCCTTTACTTTGTCATATCGTAGACTAGTTTTATCATTTGATGGTCTTTGGCTACTTAAGATATCATCTAATATCCTTGAGCTGTTCTCAAACTTTGATTTGATATATTTTTCATCAATCCCTTTTCTAAGTTGAATAATCTCTTTTTCAAGTTTTTCAGAATCTTGGATTCTCTCCTTAAGGAGAACTACTAGATCTTCGTCGGTCTTCTTGAACTCTTGAAGCTGGTTCTTCAAGTCCATAATAATTTTATTTGTTTCTTCTTAGTAATTTGTCAGTTTCTCTTTCAAAACTTTGTTTCTTTTCCTACATTTTTCAATTTCATCAACATCAGCCATGTATTGAGCTTCTATGTCCACTTCTATTTCCTCATCTGAATTTGCTGTCCCTATAAATAGGATTTCTGCATCTTCACTTTCATTGTCACTATCTTCTTTGGAATATAATTTCTTCTTATTTTTCTTAAACTTCTTCTTTCCCATGGTCTTATCCTTATGACAACAATATTCTTTATGGTCACTCTCCTCTTGTTTTAGGTAAGGACACTTATTGGAAAAATGTCCAATTCTTCCACAGTTAAAACATTTCAAGGGTAGATTTTGCTTTGTATTTTTTAGTACCTCTCTCAAGTTTACTGATGAAAAGAGCTTCATCATCATTTAGGTTCTCTAATTGGTTCTTGGATAGGGATTTAAATGCTGCCTCTTTTCTTGAGGGTTCATTATGTCCCATTCTCATCTCATATGCATGAATATCCGATGTATTTCATCTACTGTCAAATCATCATGGCCATCCTGTTCTTCTAGAGTGGATACTTTTGAGTCATACTTCATTGGTAATATTCTTAGTACCTTGCTCACCACTTCTCTTTCTTTTAATTTTCCTCCAAGACCTCTAATAGCATTGCCAACCTCATCTACTCTTAGAAGCTATTCCCCAATATTTTCCTCTTCTTTCATTTTAAGGCTCTCAAACTGCCCTTTATATGACTGAAGCTTGGATTCTTTGACTTTAGATACCCCTTCATAGATAATTTTTAACTTATCCCAGGATTGTTTGGGAGTCTTGCATCACATAACTTTTGTAAAGACAGAGTTTTTTAGTCCACTCAAGATTGCATTTAGCGATTTGGAATTACCTTCATATTGGATTAGTTCCTCTGAGTCTATAGGTGCTTGGTCTCCTATTTTATATTCTTTTTTAGTTGCTTCCCAAACCTTCCATCCAAGGGACATTAGATGACACTTCATTCTCACACTCTAGTATGCATAATTTTCTCCTGTGAATAATGGAGGTCTGTTAGTGGCTAATCCTTCTTATTGATCCATAGTGGTTTTTAAATAAGATCTTCCTTCCAGTGGTTAAACTAAGGTGAAGGAACCTACTCTGATACCAATTGTTGGAATATGGGTCAATACTGAGAGGTGGGGGGTGAATTGGTAGTGTATATTTTATGAATTTACCAACCACTTTTCATTTAGTCATTAAAAAATAAATAATCAACAAGAAAACATAGAACACAAATTTTATCGTGGAAGCCCAATTGGGTAAACCACCTATACTTCCTATTACTGCAAAATTGTTATTTACAAATAGTTTTTCCCTGCCGCTACAAACAAGGATGGTATTACACCCTATTTACCAGAAACTACTGGATGAAG
Source organism: Pseudotsuga menziesii (assembly GCA_001517045.1). Classification (NCBI taxonomy): domain Eukaryota; kingdom Viridiplantae; phylum Streptophyta; class Pinopsida; order Pinales; family Pinaceae; genus Pseudotsuga; species Pseudotsuga menziesii. The sequence goes on from LPNX010302449.1 coordinate 51,218, forward strand.
ACTACAACCCCCTGTTTTGTCACCTACAACTAACATTATTCTACTACACCCTATTTACAAGATTCTACTAAAAGGAGGCTACTACACCCTACAGGCCTGTTGCCTGCCCTAGCGCCACCCTACCACTCTAATATTTTTTTAGTAATATTCCAGATTCCTTTACCCTTCAATATCTGTCACACTCACTGGTCTTTGCTTCTTCCTCTATGATATGGACCCTAGAGACAATTTTTCTCACTCATCCCTCTATGTATAAATACCTTCACGTTTCCTCCGGACACATCTCTTCACCATTGTGCCATTTCATTCTTCGATCATACCTCTTCATGAGAACTCAATTCCTCATTATAACACTAAGCCATCGAGTCATCCACCTTCATTGTGATTCTTCAAAACAACTAAAACAATTCCCTGTTAATCAATTTACTCTTTAATCTTCTAGTCATGACCTTCCGTATCTTCATTTCCGTAATCATTCTGAGCCGTTGATCTTATTTCAGGATTTTTCCTAACCATAGATCTAAGATAGGATGCAGTATGCGAATTATGGATTTGTTACATTTCTCAAAATTTCTTTTCTCGATTTCCATAGTTGTCTTACCGCACCAACCGTTCCGCACCATTGAACTCCTCCAGGCTCTTCCATGACCATTGATATGAGATAAGATACGGATAGTGAAATGCGGGTTTGTAAATTTTCCAAAATGTCATTTCAAGATTTTCTATTTTTGTACTAATATTTCCACACAGTCAATCTTTTATGGATATCTTCCTGACCGTTGAAACTCAAACGTTGCTTTCACAATTCTCCATCTTCCGCTTTCCACACTAATATTTCTGCACCGTCCATATTTTACAGATGTCTTCATGACCATCAATATTCTGGATCACGGGTTGCGAAATACAGGTTCTCAAAAATTGAAACGTTTCTTTCAAAATTCTCCACCTTCCGCTTTCTGCTTTCTTTCTTCCTCACCGTCGATCTTATTCGATTGTTTTCTGTTGATATTCTGGATTTTAGGTAGAGGATCTATGACATTTCCCAACGTATTTTCATGATTCTCCGCCTTCCGCATTCCATTGGCAGACTTCAGGTTGAGGAGCTGTGACATTTCCCAAAGTCTTTTCGCGATTCTCCGCCTTTCTCTTTCCGCCTTCCGCATTCCGTTGGTGGATTCTAGGTAGAGGAAACCTGTATTATTTTAGACTTTGATTTCTCATATTCCACATTCCTCTTTCCCTTTCCTTCTTCCAGACTTCAGGTTGTGGAAACCCATATTATTCTAGACCTTGATTTCTCGTCTTCCACTTTTTTCCTTTCGCTTTTCTTCTGAGCCATTGATTTCTTTGTGGGTTCACTCCTAGCTGTCGATCTATGATCTAATGTGGATTATGGATCCTCACTTTTATTTGTGCGGAAATCATTCACCGCTATATATTTCCTCGTGTATGAAATCCTAACTGTTGATCTTTGATCAAATGCAAATTTTTGGATTTTCCCTTTTATTTGTGCGAAAATCATTCTCCGGCCTCGATCTTCTCAAAATCAGCTTCCGCATTTCTCTCGACTGATTTGGACCATCCACGTTGTCAGTAAAATATTTCTTAATGAAATTTCACTCCCATCCAGAACGTTAACTAGCTTACTAGTTAAATCTGTGAAATCCCTTGAGGGCCGTTGGATCAGGATCCCCATTAATCAATGATGGAATTCAAATAAGATGAAGCAAATTTCATAGAAATTTTGCACACATCAAAAGTTTCTTAGACCACGCAACTTCTCCCAGTGAAATCATTGACGACCGTTGATCTGTTTCAATGGTAAACCTTATCCGTCGATCTTGATATTATATCCCAGTTGTTAGCACCTGATTGGTGCTAAGTGAAATGAAAAGTTTCCTGACCCACAAGAGAAAAAGAAGAAAGAGAGGCCTGCAAAAGTTTCACAAGGGGAAGCTTTCGAAGAATAGTAATGAGCCTTGGATAATAAGGGAGATCTCTGTGTTGATATATTTGTAACTTCGGAATGTATTCATCCATATATCTTATGTATTGTACCCCGATGTTTATTTCGGGATGTGTTTGTAATATAATTGAGTCATGTCATACCCCAATGTTTATTCCGGGAAGTTTCTATAATGAGAAATTCATGTCAAGTCATTGTGGGTAACCCTCCTATTGGTCAAGGGTTAAAGTCCCCACAGTTGTGGGGCCATAGGGTTATTAGACTATCCTAGTCAAGTCAACCCTAGGTGAGTCATTGTAAGTCAAGGAAATAGTCCCCACCATTGTGTTACCCTCCTATTGATCAGAGGAGGCAAAGTCCCCACAAGGGAACTAGGGTTATTAGACACTCCTAGAGATGTCGGCTCTAGTAAGTAATTGTTAAGTAAGGCCGACATGTTGGAGTGGGTTCCAAGTGAACAGAATAATATAAATAGAGAGTGAGTCTCTCTATTTATCATACACACACTCACTCATTGGGGTGCATGAGTGAGAGAGGAGAAGCTCTCTCAGTGAGAGAGAGAGAGACAGAAGCTGTGGAGATCATCTTTATGTTTTCGGGTTTTACTTTTGGTGCTGATTCTATCTCTGAGGAAGTTGCAAGGTTTTCACCATTTATGGTTTCCCCGAGGATAAACACTATGTTCATTGTCTCTTGTGTTTGATTGCTGTGCTTGTTATTCTCTCAGTTAAAGATCTTAATTTTATGCTAGATTAATGATAAAAATATAACACTCTGAAAGATAATCTATGAGGATTTATAAGGATGAAGGAGACTGCACTAGTCACGGCATGTCAAGAGGAGAAAAATATCGGACTCAGAGTCATATGCAGGCCCACCCATGATTGGCCATGCAGGAAGGCAGGGAGAAGACTTGTCAAACGAAGCACTGAATTTGAAATGTCTTCAACGGTCACGATCGAAGATCAACATAGTTCAACGGTGAAAAACCATTTCGCGAGTTCCAAATGTGTACCAAAAAGCTCCTCTCCAAATAGGAGAAATGTTTTAAAATGCGGCGAGTTTTAACGGTAGAGATCGCGAAGGCTCCATATTGACGGTAGAGATCGATTCCTCCGATCCAAAGTGCACTACGAAGATGGTGAGCCAAAATCCATGAAATATGTTAAAGGGAAGAGTTATCTGACAACAGAGATTGGTGTGGGAGCAGATATACAGTGTAAAGACTGTTTTGCTTACCGTAAGTGCTCAAAAGGAAACCTCAGTTAGGGAAAGAGAAACTCAATAAAGCTCTCCACATCAGACGACTAGATAGTAAAAAGTTCTGTGATCTATGGTGGAGGTTATAACCCGTGAATTAGAAGTGCGCCCAGGTTGAAAAAGGTAAAACATAATCGTGCAAAAGGTTGACGACAAGGAAAACGAAGTGCTAGATTTTGGGACCCAAGATCTACGGCTGTGATCGCATCCAGCAGGGGAAAGTACATGGTCAAATAAGAAGGTGAAGTAGTATAAAATTCAGCACGTGGATCCAAACAGTTTATTATTTTACAGCATCGGGAAGTGAGGGTTTCAGGCTGTACAGATCATGCCACCTTGGAAAAACCTCTAGAGCAAGCTACAAGCCACCCAGGTATGCTTCTCCTATAATAATCTGTTGTCTCATGGTTGAATTGGAGGATTCAGAAGCTCAGAACCTTGAACCTCAAGGAGCTAAAGAAGCTTTATTAGATAAAGATGTCAGGGCCTTCGATACTATCACTCTGAATGATAGTATAGAAGCTACTTAAACTAAGTTAAAATCACTCCAGTCATAGGGAATTGACCCCCATGGGGTGTTTAGTTCCTTCTTTTTCTATTTTTTGGTCAAGTAAACGCCTAGCTGCCCTGGGTTTATATGCTGGTACACAGAGAATCATTCCGATTTTGAAGGTATGATTATGGACCCATATAGGTCTAGGATACCATGTCCCATCAATTGCCTCAATATCTGAAGCTCTCCATCAATACCCTCTGAGTTTATTCAATTGTTCAGTGAATATAATTAAGGAGAGATACTTCGTTTTTTTCAAGAATCCTCAGATGAACAGAAAGACACCTTCCTTGAATCCTATTTAAAACCTGAAAGGCAGTTGTCAAACCCTCCTTTACCCATTGATTTTGACCTATTTAATGAAGAAACTCAGTCTGTAATAATCATAGCGAACCAATTTTTAGGTCTGGACTCGAACCAGTTTGTCACTGAACCCTTATTGAGTCTGATTTTTACCCTTAGTTCGAGCCAAGTAGTGTTAGGAATGTTGAGTCAGTCTTCGCCACCCTCCTATCTGTAGTTCGACGAGTCCCTAGCCAGAAATATAAATGCCCAGCGAAATAATTTTAGTCAGTCCAGGACCCTCACGTTCCAGTCTATTCTTATGAATTTTTTTTTGAGTTTTAATGATGATGACATACAGCTCCCTGAGATGGTCATGACAAGAGACATGCACAGTGACTATGAAAAATTCATGAATGTCCTCATGGATCTAGTCTATGAGACCCTATTTCAAAATAGGTTGCCGAGGGTCTTACCAGAAATGCAGAGCATGCTGCAATCATCTCATGAAAGGAGAGTCGAGGATTGTTTCCTCTCAGAGAATAGTATAGTGATTAGGGTTTACAGATTTACTCGCCAATCGTACGTCCTCCCAGCGTTTCTATGACCGAGGGTGTTTTCACTGGAACTAATCAGACAAAGGTTGGTGGCCGAAAATTAACATTTTATAAGTGCCAGAAAACATGCAGACCTTAAATTTCCATGGGCGGTTGGCGCTTTCACTGTAAAAAAAAAAGTTATCTTTGCCAAAGGTCGAAAATTTGCTCAGGGAAAAAGGGTTTGACATAGAAGCTGCAATCAACTATGACCCACATCACATCATCTCCAACAGAAGAAAAGAAAATAAGAGAAAACCATTTGCACATGTTGAAGTGGCAGGCCTGGCGAAAATAGAGAATTGGATGCAGCACCCTGGAGAAATCAATTTTGACTAAGATATGACAGAAAGGCTGACCTTTTCTTCTCTGTTGAAGGGTCCTCCTCAACCATACCTCTCCTGTATTGTAGTTGCAGCCATGTAGATTACACCTCTAGCCAACTTGTCTGATAAGCAGAATAAAAGGGAATACTCAGAAGCCATGGACATAGAACAGGGAGAGGTGACCCGGACACCTAAAAAGAAAAAAAATTGAATAACCAGATGAAATCACACCAATTTTGAGTGCCAAAGGAAAGAATAAAATTGTGAAAGTTAGGGGTCCATCCTTTGTGATTTAGGAATACACGTTCAGTGGCGTTCCAAAAGAATCGGTAGGAAAATATAAGTCCAAAACTGAGCTGCTAGAGAAATAGAACACAGGCTGGTAAAAGGGCCTTCGAAGAAAGGTTGAAGTTAAGTGAAGAGGCAGAAAAACTGCTAGGCCAGAATACATCTTTGGTGGCAGTCAGAGACCCTACCGAAGGCACGTTGAATTTGGCCGTGATCATAGGTGACAAGGTGGCGGAGTTAGAAGCAGATCTAAAAAGAGTTCCTAAAACTTACATGATTAATTTGCATCAGGCGATAAGTGAGCACCTCAGGAACAACCAATGCCTATGACCAAATCTCAGGAAAAAGAGTTGAAGGAAAAAGCTCAGGAACAACTAATGCCCACAACCAAATCTCCCGAAGTGCCTGATGCATCCAAAGTACTTGGTGCAGACTCATTATCCCAAGCTATGTCCCAGGTAATCCTAAAGACTATAGAAATCACTGGCTTGATGAAACAAAATCGGGACTCAATGGAAATGGCTAATATCAAAGAAGATCTAAAGAAAAATATAGAGGACTGTTGTAGGGAATTGGAGAGGAAGAACACTGAATTATCAAAGCTGGTTTCAGGCTGGCGGCTTTGGTAGGAGCAAGGCACCTCATTTCGGACATGATTATAGCAGAAGCAGACAAAGTATGCCCATAATTATATTTTATCCAAGATAAGGAGAACACCATACACGCAGCCATAAAGAACATCCAGGCAGCTCAATGCGACCTGCATAAAAGACCTTTGGACACAACTGAAAGTGTGATTAAATTCTTGAACAGTTTAACAGATGAGGACATCAGACGAGAGAACATACGGGATAGGATTCCCACAATCACATGTGTTAGATTTTTATCATTCAAACTAGCATTATGTTAGGATATTTAACTGAGAGAATAACATGCACAACAATAAACACAAGAGATAAGAGACACAAAGAATTTTCCTTGGGGAAACCATAAAGGAGAAAACCCCGCAACTTACTTAGAGATAGAATCAGCACCAAAAGTAAAACCTGAAAACATAAAGATGATCTCCTGACAGCAGTAGTATCTCTCTTGTCCCAACAAATTATTCTCTCACTCATGCGCCCCAATGAGTGAGTGTGTGTGTAATAAATAGAGAGGCTCACTCTCTATTTATATTCTTTCGTTCACTTAAAATCCACTCCATCATGTCCGCCTCACTTAACAATTACTTACTAGAGTTGAAATCTTTAGGAGTGTCTAATAACCCTAGTGCCCCACAACTTGTGGGGACTTTTCCCTCTGACCAACAAGGAGGGTTAACCTTGACTTAGATGGTGGGGACTATTGCCCCGAATTACAATAACTCACCTAGGGTCGACTTCTCTAGGACAGTCTAATAACCCTAGGGCCCCACAATTATGGGGACTTTAACCCTTGAACAATAGGAGGGTTACCCACAATAACTTGACATGACTTGTTTACATTATAGAACCTCCTGATTGGAACATCAGGGCATGACATGACTCAAACATTTCCCAGAATAAACATCAGGGAACAATACATAATATATACAAGTGAATACATTTCAAAGTTACAATTACATCAACACTCCCTCTTAACTAGGAAGGTATTCTATTGAAAAAAACTATCAGCACAAGTCTTCTTCTCTGTATCATTTAGATCATCATCAAGTCCTCTTCATCTTCATCTTCAAGTCATCTTCATCTTGATCTGGATCATCCGTTGATCTAGATCATCATCACTGGATCTGAATCATCACTGGATCTGGATCATCTCTACTGGATCAACATCATTAGATCTGGATCTTATCTGCTGGATCAACATCACTGTATATGGATAATCACTCGATCTAGATCATCATTACTAGTGCTATCTCATGATTCTTCTCGTCACAGGAAGTTTTATAGAGCCAGCCCTTTTTCATGCTAGTTGTAGGGCTAGCCTCCATGTAGGTATTCTTCAGTGCTTATATCTGACCCTAAGTCAGAATGGCCTGCCCAACACTTACATCTAACCATGAGAGGAACACATCCAACACCATGTCAGAAAGGCACTCCCAACACTCACATCTGACCATGCGGGAACACATCCCACAACCCTGTCAGAAAGGCCCAACACTCACATCCGATCATGTGGGAACACATCCCACAACCCTATCGAAAAGGCTCATCACTCACATCCCATCATGCGGGAACAAATCCCACAACCCTATCAGAAAGGCTCAGCACTTATATCTAGCCATGCGGGAACACATCCTGCAACCATGCTAGAAAGGATTTGCACTTACATCTAGCCATGCAGGAACACATCCTGCAACCATGCTAGAAGGGCTCTACACTTACATATAGCCACATGGGAACACATCCTGCAACTATGCTATAAGGGCTCTCAACCCCAGGTTGAGGATTCCTGGTAACTGACCAGGTGCCTCCATTCTCCTAGAGAATGGCATCAGCCCTTATATCTGATCAAGTGGGAACACATCCCTCAATCACATTAGAATGGCCCTGCACTTATATCTGATCATGTGGGAACACATCCCTCAATCACATCAAAATGGCCCTCAGCCCCAGACTAAGTATTCCTAGTAACTGACCAGGTGTCTCCATTCCAAGAATGGCATTCAGTGCTTATATATGATCATGTAGGAACCAATCCTACAGTCACATCAAAATGGCTCAACACTCATATCTGACATGGAAGGAACCAATCCTCTCACCATGAAAAAATGGCTCAACCCTTACATCTGACCATGGAAGGAACCAATCCTCTCACCATGTCAGAATGGTTCACGAACTTATCACTTCCCCTTGGAAGGAACCTTGATCTGGAGAACACCAAGCTTCTCCCTGAAGTACACAAACTTTACTCTGGCTAAGGGCTTCATCAACACATCAGCTATTTGTTTGTTCATCGCAACATACTAGAGCTTCACTGCTCCTCTCTGCACCATATCCTTGATATAGTGATACTTGACCTCGATATGCTTCGACTTGTCATGGAACACCGAGTTCTATAACAACTTTACACAACTCTGGTTATCGCAATATATACAAGTAGCATCTAACTGGAGATCAAATAAATCAAACAGTAGGTTCCTCAGCCATACTGCCTCACAACTAGCTGAACAGGCTGCAACATACTCTGCTTCAACTGTACTCAGTGCCACACATGATTGCTTCCTGCTAAACCAAGAGATCACACCTGATCCCATACTGAAGCAACACCCTGAAGTGCTCTTCCTATAGATGGCACTACCTGCCCAATATGAATCAACATAACCCTCTAGGTTAATATTCTGATTCGCCTCATACTTGAGCCCATAATCAACTGTACCCTTCCGGTACCTTAGAATATGCTTTGCAGTAATCAAGTGAACATGTCTCAGATCTGTCAGGAAGTGGCTCAAGGTGTTCACATCAAAGCAAATATCTGGTCTCGTATTTATTAGGTACATCAAGGACCCAATCATACATCATGGCATCAACCGACTCTGATGAAGCAACACTCAGTAGATTCAGGTTTGATTCCATAGGTGTGGTCATGGCCTTGCAGTCCATCATCCTAAACCTCTTCAGGATCTCTACTGCATACTTCCCTTGTCCGAGGAAGATTCCATCCGTATTTTGCCACACCTCCATTCCTAAAAAATAGTGCATCGACACATAATAGGATCATCACTGGTCTTCCGCCTTCAACCTTGTAGCAAAGGTTGGAATCCTCTTTACTCTCAGTAAAGCCTAGAGCCATCAGTAATCTATCCATCTTGTCATACCATGTCGAACCTCAGGATCTTATGCAGTCACTCCCTCTGAAGTGAAGCATCATTCTCCTTCTGTCTTTCATACTCTATGCACTAAAACATTCTGTACCTGAGTGACAAGTAGCTTCCTCTGCTACTAATATTTTATGTATCCATCTAGGATCATTGGATACCAAGATCCTCTATCTTGAACTTTTTCAAAAAGTTCTTCTTGCACCCATCTGTGAGATTGTCATCCTGTATAGGCTTTCATCTTCAACCTTGTAGCAAAGGTTAAGATCTTCATCAAGCTCATCATGTATCTATTATCCCATGGGTGTCTTCTGAGCTCATACAAGGCCTTCATTCATTTTCACACATAATTCTTCCTCCCACTGGCTATAAATGTTTCTTCGTAGTCTATGCTTTCTTTTCGTGAGAAGCCTTGTGCTACGAATATTGCCTTGTATCCCATGATGTTTCCATCTATTGCGTGATGGAACTACGAACTTCCCTTTATATATCGATACTGCATCCTAGACATCATTCTTCTTGAATTGGTCTTCCCTTTCTTCTTGGTTACTTCTTCATGGATGGAAGGTTTTGCATCAATGACGTCGTTGCATTCGTCATATTATTCTTCATCTTGAACTATCGTCACTTGTTCTTTGGAACAAGTCTCATCCTTCTTTTCTTATAGGTGATTATGTATGCAATCTTTCCTACAAGTCAAATGCATTAGTTGTATGGTTAGAAACATTTCATAAGGTATATTCACAACGAAAAATTATTTTTCATCAAGATATATGACTATGCAACTATTTTAGCCAATACGACATTCATCCATATCTCACGGAAACTTTCTAGATGCCTTCCATCTCTACCAGGACAACATTGAGATTGTGCACTAATCCAATATGTCAGCAAAGAGGTTTCATTCTAAATAAGTAGCAATGGAGAGTTGTATAGCACCATGAGCTTCTTACCCATCACATGCATATTAGTAGTATACTATCATTAATGCAAACATTCTATCATGCATAATACATCAACTGAATATAAACAAATGCATAACAAAAACAATATCATGAAATGACAATTGAATACTTATCTTTATTTGTTTCGTGGGTAGACTCCTTGAGCCTTCAGCTTCATCATTTTCTTCATTCATAATAGCATCGTTTCTTATCTCAAATGCTAAGATGGATAAGAGGTTCTTCAATAGTTGAGTTCTTCATATTCCTCATCACTTGAGGTATATTCTTTGGATGGTGAGAGCGTGATATTTAGTTGCTCCCATATTCTCTTCTCTTATTATGAGTCGAGCTTCTTCTTATTCCTAGAGTCTGCTGAAAGTAATCACTTCCTTCTGGCATACATTCCTTGCATAAATGCATCCCATGATCCTGGGAGGTCATTCAAGGTGGCTATCACCACTTCTATATTTTCCACTTCTTCTTTTACTGCTTAAATTTGTTCTTTGATTTGAGAGACCCTCGTAAAGTATGACTGTATGGTCTCTGCATTCTAGATATTCTCATTCTTCAGCCATTTTCTCAAAGTCATATTCCAATTTATGTTCTTCCCTTCAAATAGCTTGGTCAAGGAATCAAACATCTCTTTCGGTGTATTTAGGGGAGACACTTGTGGCACAAGTTGATCCATTATTGAATCAACAATGATCTTCTTGGCCTTGACCAAGTTCTTCTTGTGAAAGGCTTTGAGCCTCATCTCCCTCTGGAACTGGAACCTCTCTACTTGTGTAGGTGTCCAATTCATTTTTTTCAGAGAGATCATATACTTCCATGCTTGGAAGTTGTCAACTTCACCAAGCTTATAATCAAGATGATGTGATAGATCACTTTGAAATGAAAACCTCAAATGAAAATAACAAAGGATTAGATCTTACAGATTTGAGGTGTCTGTCCTGGTTCCGGAGCTGACTGATCTAGGGTTTAGAGAAACCCTAATTTTCAAAACATGGAATCTTTTAGATCTGATTGGATATAAAGATAGATCTATTTAAGGTTATATGTCCAATGTACTCCTTTTCTGAAAACAGTGGAGGGAATCTCCCCAAACAGGAAGCCCTAGTTTTCCAATTTCATCTGCAGAAATGCCTAATACTGTTTCTGTGATATCTCCAAAATTATTGCTCCTCTATGTCTGAAACTTTGCACTGAGGTAGCTTCTCCTATCCTTGTTCCAAAACCATAGGTTTCATCAGAATTGGTTTCACCAATTGGGACTTATGATTATTTTCCCAATGTGACCTATTATAGTACTGTTCAGAACAACGAAGTTGTATGGACTTCCACATGTCACTGTTTCATCTTCTGGGTCTAAAACGTGGACCAAAAAAAGTACAGTCCATTCCATTTATGGAACATATTCAGAAATTTCATTTGGAACTTTGTATTCCAATGTGGAGAACCTCCTTCAATGAACAATCAAAATGCACGATATAATAGAAATATTGGAGCACAAAAGAGATTTTATTGATCATGGGCCACTTCAAGGGGGCAACCTCCTTTGAGAAAGCTCAATACAAAATAACTCTTCGATGATTTCATTAGCCTTAACACATACGTATATACTAAGTCTAATATAAACAACTATTACTCCACATGAATGTGGGATAATGCAACCTATTAACTAGACGACTTAACAACTATTACTTACTCCCCATGAATGTGGGTTAATACATCATACTAATGGGACGACTTACAAAGCATATGCGTCCGACAAAATATATTGACAAAATAAAGAGGGGGGTTGAAATGGGTTCTTAAAATCCCCTCTCTCTTAGAAAAAGCTTTGTCCTCAAAGCTTTAGATGTGGAAACTGCTGCTGAATTTGAAGGAGCGGTTCCCATGTAGCATCCTTTGGTTGCATGCCGTTCCACTGATCTAAGACCTCTGTGATGGCCCAAGAGAGAAGATAACGAGTGTGCTTATTGAGGATGGAATCTGGTTCTAAAATGATGGAGCCATCCTTATCCATCTCTAGTAAAATAGTTTGTGCTCTGATGTTGGAGCCAATCACTTTCTTGAGACAAGAGACATGAAAGACTGGGTGAATGCGAGAAGAAGGAGGAAGTTCCAATTTATAAGCAATAGACCCAATATTATGAAGAACTTTATATGGCCCGTAGAACTTTGGAGCCAGCTTCTGATTCCCTTTGAGTTTTAGGGAGGATTGCTTGTAAGGATGCAAATGAAGAAAAACCATATCACCGACTTGAAAGGTGTGCTCAGAACGGTGTTGATCGGCTTGCTGCTTCATGCGATTTCTTGCCATGTGAAGATTCTCTTGCAGAATGTTAAGAATCTGATCATAGTTGCGCAGAACCATGTCAACTGCCTGAACTGGTGAACTATGGGGGGTGCATGGAAGGAGCCCTGGGGGTGGCTTCCCATAAAAAACTTCATATGGAGTCATTTTAGATGCAGTATGTAGGAAGTATTGTACCACCATTCAGCGAGAGGGAGCCACTTTGCCCATTGATGTTGTTGTTCAGAGGTGAAGCAACGAAGATAAGTTTCCAAGGATTTGTTGATGACTTTAGTTTGACCATCTGTTTGTGGGTGATATCCTGGACTCATTTTCAGTTTGGTTCCAGTGAGACGAAAGAGTTCGGTCCAAAAATGACTTGTGAAAGTTGCATCATGGTCTGAGACAATGGAAGAAGGGATGCCATGAAGACATAATATCTGGTCCATGAAACTTTGTGCAACTGAGGAGGAAGTATATTGATGGCTGAGAGCATGCAAATGACTATATTTGGAGAGTCGATCAACCACAACCAAGATTACAGTCTTCCCTCAAGATTTAGGGAGCTTGTCGATGAAATCCATCAAAATATTTGTCCAAATCCTTGTAGTGATGGGCAAGGGTTCGAGCAAGCCGGGGAGGAGTGTAGTTTCACCCTTGTGGCGTTGGAAGGTATCACATTCAGTAACCATTTGCTGAATTTCCCGTTTCATTCCCTTCCAAAAGAAGTTACATCATGCCCACTCATATTTTTTGAGGAACCTAGAGTGCCCTGTCACTGGAGAAAAATGGAGTTCATAGAAGACATCCTGGTGAAGATCTGTGCTTCGGGGAAACACCAAGCGACCCTTGTATCACAAAGAAGAACCATCCCAAGAGTAATGAGGTACAAGAGAAGGATTACTGGCCAACTGTTGGATGATTTGAGATAAGGAAGAGTAATTGACATAGCCTTGCTGAACAGATTGTAACCAATCTGGAATAGGCATAGAAATAGCTGAAAGAGAAGCATGGTCATCAAATGTGCGGGAAAGAGCATCCGCCACAATATTTTCCTTACCCTTCTTGTAAGTGATCTCACAGTCATAAACCATGAGTTTGCTAACCCATTTTTTTGTGTTGGGGATGAGACTCGTTGTTCCAGGAAATATTTTAGACTCTGGTGATCAGTCTTGATGCAGAAATGATTCCCTAAGAGGTATGGATGCCACTTTTGTACAGCATGCAAAATAGCCATCATTTCCTTCTCATATGTAGAGGCGGCTAAATTCTTACCAGATAGGGATTTGTTGGTGAATGCAATGGGATGTTCATCTTGGAGGAGGACAGCACCAAGTCCATTGTCGCAAGCATCACTCTTAATAGTGAAGGGCTTGGAAAAATCAGGCATAGCTAGAACAAGTGTGGTACACATAGCTTGTTTTAGTTTCTCAAATGCACACGTAGCAGCAGGTGTCCATGCAAAATAATCCTTTCTCAGTAGAGCTGTTAATGGAACGGAAATATTCCCATAATCCTTGAGAAAATTGCGGTAGCAGCCAGTAAGTTCCAAAAACAACGAAGGCTCTTCAAGGTCTGAGGAGGTGGCCAATTTTTCATGGCATCAATTTTGACAGGATCGACATGAACCCCTTGTGCTGAAACAATATACCCGAGATATTCTACTTCCTTCTACCCAAAAACACATTTAGATTGTTTGGCACAGAGATGATGATCACAGAAAATTTGCAGTACAAGATCCAGATGTTGGAGATGCTCAGCCCAGGTTTTACTATAGATGAGGATATCATCAAAGAAGACCATAATGAAGTTTTTCAAGTAGGGCCGAAATATTTTATTCATCAATGCCTGGAACGTGGAAGGGGCATTTGTGAGGCCAAATGGCATGACCAAAAATTCATAATGGCCATCATGTGTGCGGAAAGGTGTTTTAGGGATATCATCCACATGGACCCAAATTTGGTGATAGGGCCAGAGCGAAGATCCAACTTGGAGAAAAAATGAGCACCATGGAGCTCATCCAAAAGCTCATCAACAACAGGAATTGGAAACTTATCCTTGATTGTGATGTGATTAGGTGCTTGAAAGTTGATGCAAAGGCACCATGACCCATCTTTTTCCCGGAATAGAAGGACCGGTGAAGAGAAGGAACTAGTGCTAGGGCGAATAACACCTTGCTTGAGTAAGTCACGAACAAGCATCTCAATTTCTGTCTTGTGGTGAAATGGGCAGCGATAGGGCCAGATGTTGGGAGGAACACTTCCAGGAAGGAGAGGAATATGATGGTCCTCGGGGCAGGAAGGTGGCGATCCCACTGGCTCAGCAAACACACATGCATATCGATCCAAAATTTGTTGGAGATCCAATGGAGTAGTTGAGACTGCTACAGGTTGCATCTGAATGAAATGGAGCTGAGCGATGACACCATGTGAAATTTTCTTAAGAAGATTTTCCATGTGATGCAAACTGATGAGGCTGAGAGACCCTGGTTGTAAGCCCCGCAATGTGTGTTTGGTACCATTGATTGAGAAATGCATCCAAAGTTCAGCAAAATCCCATAAATTGGGTCCAAGTGTGCATAACCATTGAGTGCCGAAAACCACATCACATCTGCCTAAGGGAAAGGAAAACATGTCAGAGCACAAGTTATAATCCCCCATAGAGATGTGCACATTATGACACTTCCCTTTGCAAGGTAAGGTGCCCCCATTAGAAATCATGACATAGAAATCATGACTTCAAAGATGGAGCAAGGATGGATGAAACAATCAGTCTGTTTAGTGATCCTCGGGTCAATGAAGTTGTGAGTGCTACCAAAATTAATGAGTATTGTAAGAGGGAGTTTTTTGAAGAACCCTCTGACCCACATGGTTTGTGGCATGGTGACTTTGGCTAAGGCATTTAGAGATATCTCTGGTTGGTCCTATAGAGTAGGGAGTTGTTTAATGTCACCATCATCATCTGTGGGATCCTGGGCATCATAAAATATTTCAAGTGCGGGTGGAGAATCCACATCCAAGAGATAGAGCTTTTGCTCAACACATCTATGTCCCCGGGTGAATTTCTCTTCACAATTATAACAAAGCCCTTTTTCCCCTTTTTCCCGATGTTCCCGCATCTCTGCTTCAGACAAATGCTTGGTAGGAGTGGTTTTGGGGATGGTGGATTTTGGGTTCTTTGAGGAACCATAGGTCTGAATGGAACAAGAGTGGATTTGGAGCATTGTTGAGCCTGGATCTTGTCCTCTACTAGATTAGCCAACCCAAGGGATTCCATCATTGTGTTGGCGCAGAACATTTTAACCTCAGAGCGTATTGCATCCTTCAGACCACTGATAAAACAACTGAGGTAGAATGCATCAGGCAATCCCTCTGTGTGATTGGTGAGTTTCTAAAATTCTATCTGATACTCCTGCATAGTGCCAGTTTGGCGAAGTTTGGTGAGTGCTCCTGTGAAGTCATCAAAAGCACTAGGACCAAATCGTTTCAAGAGGAGTTGGGAAAATTCTGTCTAGTTTGGCTTGGCATGAGCCTTGATGTACCAACGGAACCATTGAAGTGCTTCATGTTCCAAATGAAAGGATGCAAGGGGGACTTTATTGACATCAAAAGTGTTATGCAAACTAAAATATTGTTCTGCTCTATAAATCCATCCAGTCGGATCATCACCATTGAAGCAAGGAAAATCCAGCTTCGGCCCGCGGAAGTTGCTAAACGACGAGAACCTAGTGTCTGCAGAAGACTCAGGATGGCGACGATTGTTCATGGGTGAATGCTGAAGTTGGAGGCCAAGAATTTTTTGATCTAGATCCTCAAGTTTGGACTTGATGGCGACAATTTCCTCTTCCATTTGTTTATTTGCTCCGGTGCGGGTGACAACCATGAGCAGTTTTTTTTTTTTTTTTTAAATTCAGGCAATGGGTAGAAAAACAAAAATGGAGAGGGTTTTAGAAAAGGATATTTTTGATTTGGGAAAAATTTGGGGGGGTAATTGGAGTTTTACGGGGTTTTGGACACTTTTTTAGGGACAAGAAGCAGAAAATGGGAATTTCAGAGGTGGGATGAGGGAATTGGAAAATTTGGCAGAGAGGGACAATGAAGCAGAAATTGAAAACGAACACCGTGGAAAAATTTGAAGGCGATTGGGTGAGAATAAGAGAAGTTATTACAAATTCTAAAAATTGACAAATGTGGAATTTCGACCTTAAGGAAGTGAAATTGGGGATAAGGGCCTCAATGAAGGAATATGTAGAATGGTATCACAGGGGTGACAGTAAAAGTTCAAGGAAAATGAAGCTAAATTCTGCACCTTATTAACTGTAAAATAGAGATGGACGCTAGGTATATTCGGCTTCCTATTGGTTCAAAGGTAGTCACTTGGCCACCAAGGCTGTCTCAGGCTTGAGTATTGGGGCAGTACCCCTCACTTCATGGCATAGGTAAAACTACTAACTGCTTGGAAAAAAATGAAAGCTCTTTGGTTTTCCTAACGGATGGGAATCTAGTCAATCTAGTGGGGGTCATTTCCCTTTTCGCCTGGCAGGTCCTCTCAATGGCCAGCTACTTCGGGGTTCCTATGGTACTCCTCACAATGAGTTTTAGGGCTATGCCCAAGTACTTCCCACAGTTAAGTGGATAGGGTTTAATCCATGATCCAGATGAATAATATTGCTACAAGAAGAAGAGCAACTGTAAGGTGCACAGAGCTAGGAAGCATGACATAAATTTTTTTTTCTTCCTAAAATGCCACCCAACGAGCCCAAGAAAGTGCTCTGATACCAGATGTGGATAAACTCTTGCAATGAACAATTAAAATGCACAATATAATAGAAATATTGGAGCACAAAAGATATTTTATTGATCACAGGCCACTTTGAGGGGGAAACCTCCTTTGAACAAGCTCAATACAAAATAACTCTTCGATGCTTTCATTAGCCTCAACACATACTTATATACTAAGTCTAATCTAAACAACTATTACTCCACATGAATGTGGGATAATGCAACCTATTAAATAGATGACTTAACAACTATTACTTACTCCCCATGAATGTGGGACAACACATCATACTAATGGGATGACTTACAAAGCATATTCGTTCGACAAAATATACTGACAAAATAAAGAGGGGGGTTGACATGGGTTCTTAACACCCAAGATATAACAATTCTCCCCAGGTGTCCTGTTTAGGGATGAATCCTAGAAGAGGCTAGAACCCTAACTTGGAGGGATCATATCTCCCAGAATATAGCAAATCTGAGGCAAAATTTTGGACAAAGTGTAAATCAGGATTTTATCGTCGGCCTGTGAAAGTTTCAGCTCCTAAGCCTTCTCCAATCTTGAGATATAGTGAATGTACCAAAACTTATTAGTTTTAGTATTTAGGGTTTTTCCAACTCGGGGTCAAACTAGGGTTTGACTTTCCCGGGGTTTCACCCAGCCAAAAATCTTGACCTAGATATCTAAACTTTGATTTTGATGAGGAGAAAAATCCTATGCCGGGCTCACTCAAAAATTCGTCTTCTGTAGAAATCCCTAATTTCCCGCACCAAAAACTAAAAATGCTCAGAATTGAGTTCTGCTTTGACAGAAATATGCGCCCTTCAATGGAGAGTTAGCCTAGCATACTTTTGCTAATGGATTGTGGAGAGAGACCCAAAAATTAAGAATCCCTAGCTTCTATAGCTGCACAATGTCTTCTTCTCAGGTTAGCTTTGATTCCATGTTAGATTTTTATCATTCAAGCTAGCATTATGTTAGGATGTTTAACTGAGAGAATAACCTGCACAGCAATAAACACAAGAGACAAGAGACACAAAGAATTTTCCTTGGGGAAACCATAAAGGAGAAAACCCCACAACTTCCTCAAAGATAAAATTACCACCAAAATGAAAACCCAAAAACATAAAGATGATCTTCCGACAACAATAGTCTCTCTCTTGTCCCAACAACTTCTTCTCTCACTCATGCGCCCCAATGAGTGAGTGTGTGTGTAATAAATAGAGAGGTTCACTCTTTATTTATATTCTTTTGTTCACTTAAAATCCACCCCATCATGTCAGCCTCACTTAACAATTACTTACTACAGCCGACATCTCTAGGAGTGTCTAATAACCCTAGTGCCCCACAACTTGTGGGGACTTTTCCCTCTGCTCAACAAGGAGGGTTAACCTTGACTTAGATGGTGGGGACTATTGCCCCAACTTACAATAACTCACCTAGGGTTGAATTTTCTAGGATAGTATAATAACACTAGAGCCCCACAACTGCAGGGACTTTAACCCTTGAACAATAGGAGGGTTACCCACAATGACTTGACATGACTTGTTTACATTATAGAACCTCCCGATTGGAACATCCGGGCATGAATTGACTCAAACACTTCCCAGAATAAACGTCGGAGTACAATACATAATATATACAAGTGAATACATTCAGAAGTTACAGTTACATCAACAACTTGGGCCAGAAGAGAAATTCACAAACACCACCATTTAAAGATGGTCGAGGAAAAGAGTAATTTCATGCGAAAACAAGCTGATTATTTTGCCGAGAAGTTCAAACCTATGGTCTAGAGAGGGCTCCCTTTATTCTAGGAAGAGAAGGGACCCATGCTATCCGAGGAGTATTACGACAAGTTTGTCGAGAGCAGGCATCACCACAGAAAATTTGAAGATATGACTTAGCAATCGCTATCAGGCATGACCATGATCATAAAATTATTTGGGGAGTTTGAGTTGTTATTTGATTTCAAAACTTTGTGTGCTAAGTTTCCAGCACCTCCAACCTCTTCCTATATGGAAATCTAGAGCTAGGAGTGTTGGAAGAAGAAATGGTTAAATTGGAGACACCGACAGCTAACCAATGGAAAATGATCGAGAACTACAACATGTCCGAACAAAGGTCACGCCAAGGATGATGAACTCTAACAGCAACCAGAACCTGACACACAACTGCGGAAGAATTAGGCGAGCAGGAGGTTTGAAGACTCGAAATCTTTTAGACCCGATGAAAAAACTCACCTCCATCATTTTCTATTTTATGTCACCCATGGAAGGATGCCATGATACAATTTATTAAGAAACTTTTGCTAATTTTGTAACTGATTTGGCCCTGTTTTGAGGTTGGTATCAAGGGCCCAAAACACTTTAAATAGACTCCTCATAGAAGGAGAAAGGGTTGGTAGGTTTTGAATATGCAAGACTATTGTGTAATACTTTTTGATTAATATACAGAGTTGAATTCTAGTTATATGCATTTTACAGGAATTCCTGTGTGTTTCCAAATTACACTCTGTGCTTTCTTTTCTTATGTGCATGTTATTTCTATTTTTTCTTTACATTATGTTTATCTTCATGTTGTAGAATTAGTTTATAATGGATAGGAATTCATACTTATATGCTCCTACCATTGTCTCCAATATCTAGTAAACTTTTCTTCTAAAACTAGCATGGAATTCATCCCTGCAGTTCTCCACGTTAGCGAAATGTCATCTTTCTTCCATTACCACTACCTTGCTATTGTAAGCATTTTCCCTTGAAAAATGCTCCGTTCTCCTATTATTTTTCACTCCATAGCCCGATAACTGTTTGTTTTGTTTCCAACCACCAATGTTTGATACTTATCTTGTGACAATATAAATCTGGCGTTGTTATGTATGTATGAGAGATCCCTCTCTGGAATCAGAGGATCCATCTCCCTTTTCTTAAGTGGTTCTGCTGTTACCTCGGGATCCTCCTTCTTGCAACCTTGGGTGTGATTCTGGGTGCTAAAAAACTGGCACCGTTGTCAGGGACGAGAATGAAGATCATCCCTTGGAAGAAGGAAAAAGATTCAAAGGATAAAGGGTTTTTGTGGGAAAACAAAGACTCCTGCATGTGAAAAAGGTTGTATCATTTTCCCTGGCCACTCTATGTTGTTTCTTAGCTACACATAGAAGTCATCCTGGCTTCCCAGCAGCTGCATACCAGAGGTAATCCTAACACCTAGGTTTTTCAAGGTTTAGATAATCCAAATAAGCCATTTAAGAATAAGGGAAAGGATGAGTTAGCTATTCCTCAGTTTGAAAATTCCTCCACTCAAGAATTCTGTAGCGTCCCAGATTCTGTGGAGAAGGTTTCCTCTAAAGGTACCTTGCTGAAATATAAGTCAGAGTCGGATCTGAGAAGTACCAGAGTATATCTTGATCGCTTGGAATCCTACCTGTTGGAATCTCTCCGATAGAACCTTCAAAGACCTGGAAACCCTGTTGTCCAAAATTTTCAGCCCCATACCCCCCCAACAGTGCGAAATCAATTTGCCTTCCTAGTCCCACATGCAGTCCTGAACCTGTCTATACCAATGGCTGACCGATTTGCTACACTAGAGTTTCCTGTCATGTTGCATGACCTCCCCAAGGTTATGCCTAGAGAGTCCCCTTCTATGATGGGGAAGGAAATTTCACTGTCCGGCAGCATGTTGATAGATTTGAAGACTTCTTGGATCTTGACTTGGTAGATCAGATGATGTGAAAATGAGGTTGTTTGTGTTGAGCCTTTTGGGGAGGCAAAGAAGTGGTTTAAATATTTACCCACTAGGTCCATCCGTACATTCGCAGCCTTCCAGACTGTGCTCTTGGAAAGATGGCCCATGGGACAATAAAAGAAGCCCCTTACAAGTTTTGTCCCAGTAAAACAATCTGAATAAAGGTGTTTTCAAGTCGGTACATGAATTCTCTGAAAGGTTTATGAGAATGTACAATTCCATTCTTGTTGACATCAAACCACTGGTGGGTGCCGCAAAGCTACATTACACTGATGCTTTTGATAGTGACTTTTCTCTGCTGCTAAGGGAGAGGAAGTCAGCCACTCTCCCTATGATGTTTCAAGATGCCTTAGAGGTGGAAGCAAACATGATGGGAAGCAGTAATATCAGGAAAAAGATGGAAACAATAAAAGTTCAGGAAGATGGGCCTTCTACCTCTCGTGCATCTGCTAAGGATGTAAAGTTTGAAATGATGTTGAAAATGATAGAGAAGCTGATGGATAAATTGTATGTAGACAATGGTTCACTGAATAGGGAAAAAATGTACCCCAAATCAGAAACCTAAACTTTAGGAGACAAAATCCTCCTCAACATCCGTAGATCAGACAAAGGGAGGCCAGAAATCCCAAAAACATGAATGATCAACAAATACAACCATCTTTTCCAAAAAATTATGTCGATGGAGGAGGTGACGAAGAACCCGTTAAATATTAGATCCACCATTTTGGAGATTTGGATTCGGATATATGCCTCAGAGAAGTTGAACACAACATGTATGCCCAAGAAGAAGATCCAAAAAACCCCAAAGAGGAATCAGAACAGTATTAGTGGGGATACATGCATGCCATAGATGAGGTCAAGAGAAAGATCCATCTGAGGAGTAGAGACGTCATGTTTAACAAAGGTAAGACAAATCCTAATTGGCCCTCGTATAGTCTGTGAAGTGAGGACAAAATCAAGGAGAAAGAAAAAGAGCAAATTCCATGCAAAGAGCCCATGGATAGAAGTGAAAAAGTGAACGAAGTTAGATCACCTGTGCCTGTTGAAGTGGAAAAGGTCACCCCTATGTTCAATATGCAGAACGAACTCTACAAGGTAAAAATATCTATCACCTTCAATTAAGTGCTAAGAAATAAGGAATACAGAGATAAGATAACCGGGATGGTTAAAGTCCAAAGATATTTTCAGCCCGACATCCTGGAGGTAAATGATGACGCCCCCACCATGAGTTTTGGGAGCAGGCTCGAAAATGGAGATGAAGAGGAGGTTCCTCCTTTTTATTTAAGTTTGAATGTGCATGAAATGGTTGTACATAATGTTATGCTAGATTCAGGAGTGTCACATAATCTGATGCCGAAAGGGGTGGTGGGAAGTTTAGGGTTAGAGGTCACTAGACCCTACAAATACTTGTATTATTTTGATTCCAAGAAGTTGAAATGCCTCGGGTTGATCAAAGATATGGTAGTGGCTTTGAAGGAACTACCTTCCAAAACTATAGTGATGGATGTGGTCTTGGAAGACATTCCCACCAAGTTTGGTGTGTTTCTCTCTAGGTCCTGGACCTCCAAATTAAAAGGGAGCCTGCAGATGGATGTGTCCTATGCCACCATTCCTATGATCGGAGGTAGTAAGAGGTTGCATAGTGAGAAGAGATCCCCGTAAGTGGTCAGCAGCCAAAACCAGTCAGATGATTGTGCCACATACCCTGTCGACACTGACCTGGGGTCATCCATCTTCTTCAATGGCGTTTCCCTAGGCCCTCTCAAAATCTCATCGTCCACCGAGGAAGAAGAAGAGCTCTATTCTCATCAGATATACTCCAACAAAATTTTAGTTTCTGGCAACATCCAAATGTCAAAGTGACCACTCAAGTTTCAATTTGAATAACGAGATCAGATAGAAAAGCAATCATGATGGCACTCATGTGGAAGAAAAGTTTACAATTTGTGTGTTTTGATGAATTTGTAGAAAAGGAAAAAGCACGATGTCTTAGTCGTGTTGTTGGTGATCCCTTTAGAAAAGGTGTTGAGCAAGGTCCTCAGATTGACCAGGAGCAGTTTAACAAAATTCTGCGTTATATTAAGGCTGGGAAAGGGAGTGGTGCAAAACGTGTAATAGGGGGTTGATCTTATATCATCATTATGCAATATCTTTCATGCCTCAGAAGTTGATTTGCTAGAAACAATTAAAATGGCCAATAACTTGAGCTTGCTAACCTTCTTGCCACTTATCAAGAGAATGAAGTATTAATCAGTAGGTGTCCAGTTTGTGGGGAGGCTCTGAGTGTATCAGATAGTCTAAATGACATGGTTCATGTCAGCCTATGCTTCGATGAGGGAACTGGAAACCAGATTATGATTGGAGTATTTTTGAATGAAAAGCAAGCATCCTATGGATGGATGTTCAAATTAAGTGAATGGGCTCATATTTCAAGTTATGATGTTGGCCTGAAGTCTGGGTCAAATGCTTCACATATTCTGGTCTTTGATAGGAGAGTGAAAAGGATAGTTGAGGAATTGATAGATCACAATTTTTTTTTGTCATTGAGGGCTATTTACCAGTCCAGACTTGGGCTTACTCTTATCGATAAAGGTACACAGGAACTTCTGCAAAGGATGTCAGATAAGCAAGGGGAGAACATGAAAACCAGACATTCTGCCAAAAATACACCAAATTTTATTGATTCTTTTTAAGGATCGCATCAATGTGGATGAATTTAAATATCCTATTGAACATTTCAAGACTTTCAATGAATTCTTTACAAGAGAGCTTAAGCTAGGTGCATGACCTATTGCATATGAAGACAATGACCATGTTGCTGTCTGTGGAGCTGATTCACGATTGATGGCATTTCAGTCACAAGATGACAGCAACCAATTCTGGATAAAGGGACGTAAATTTTCTATGCGAGGTATCTTGGGAGATGAAACATATTCAAGCAAGTTTGGTGAAGGATCTTTGGTGATATTTCACCTGGCTTACTCTTCACCTGGTGATCTTTCGCCTGGCTCCATAGGACTACCATCATTTCCATGTTCCTGTCAGTGGTGTAGTCGGGAAGTTCATTGAAATTCCTGGTCCTTTATATTATGCCTACAATTTTCTCAGAATTTCAGGTATGGGAATAACATTTCGAGGGTTTTGGAGGAGGAAATCGAGAATATGGGCAGGAATTTGAATGCCTATGCGTACAAGGAGCAGACGATATATTATGCTAAGGTTTTAAAGAAGGATGTGCCTGTGGTGCTCGATATTCTGGAGGATATTCTACAGAATTCATGCTTTTTGGAGGATTGGATAGCTAGAGAACGTGATGTTATTCTCAGGAAATGGAAGAGGTAGAAATCCAAGCTAAAGAAGTGATATTTGATCATTTATATGTAACATCATTTCAGTATAGGCCTTTTGGAAGAACTATTCTGGGACCTGCAAAAAAATCAAGTCAATTACAAAGGCTCATTTGTAGCAATATATTTCTACTCACTATATAGGCTCGAGAATGGTTGTATCTGCATCTAGAGCTATTAAACATGAGGAAACAGTGGAGTTGTCTAAAAAATTGTTTACAGCTCAGCTGATAGAGAAAGAGCCAGCCATCTTCACTGGATCTGAGGTCCGTATGATTGATGATGATGTTCCATTGGCACAATTCACCGTAGCTTTCAATGGTACTTCATGGATAGATTCAAATTCTATTGCATTGATGGTCATGCAAACAATGTTGGGGTCATGGAACAAAAGTGTGGGCGATGGAAAAAACATGGGGTCAGAATTTGCTTAGAGAGTCGAGATAAATGAGTTGGCAGAGAGTATAATGGATTTTAACTTTGGTGTACATGCCAATCAGCTGAGTGACACGCAGAATCAATTTATTGTTCAGCAACATTTTGAGGAATCAATGCGTGGAAAGCAACTAGGGAAACCCATAACAGTAAATTGATAGATGGCAGAGTATTGCGAGATAGAGAATTAGAACGAGTTCTTCAAACATTCAGTTCCAGATTTTGAGGGAGATTGGTGATGAGGTGACAACCAAAGATTTGGAAAAAGGATCACTTCCATATTTCTAGGACATCTGGTATCAATAGTTGGTAGTTGAGTTATCAAATGGATTTATTATTTCCATATTTTCAAGCATAAAGTTAGCAGCCAGAAGAAGATTCAATGCACAAGTGGAAGGGGATTCATCAATCAAAGATAATTCAGTGAGATCTGATTTCAACAACTCCATCAATTAGATATTTTGACAGTTTGTCCAAATTTCTTCTAGAAAATAGAAATAGCTTATTCTTGGTATTGAGATTTTATAAATACTGTAATCTGTAATATGGCAAGGGGTGGAAATTGGAGTTGTGGAAATCCAGTTTTGATGATATTCTTTATGACATGAAATGCTCTGCATCTTCAATACAGGTTCTGCTTTGATATGATTATGATTATGAGTTGGCTTTGTATCTTATGAATTGTATTTCTTGTGATTTATCCTGTATATGGTCAATTGAATCCCATTACATGATTCTTATGGTGAAGTGCAGTTATCTTTTAAACTTTTAATGACAGAGTCAGTCCCATTTCATAAATTCATGCTCGCAATTCCTTTGATATTGAATTTTGTATTTTGTTTTATGTTGTACAGTTCTTTAATGGTTATATGATTTCCTTATATCTTTGATTACATACCATCCCAATTTTTACCTTGATTTCATTGAATTATATTTTTGAAAAAGATTTCTTTAAGCTTGAACCCCTGTAGTCTAGGTTCAACTTTAGGGATAAAATCTTATGGCGCCGTCGCCGGGGACGGAGGAGTGAAGATATCTTCCCCAAGAAAGAATGACAACGATCAAATCCAGCTCTTGATGGTGGACATGAGCAGGACACTAGTTTGACTATAGATTTATTCACCGGGCGACTCCATGTTTGAAGAATCTAGAGGTGATTTTACAAGATGTCAAAGCGTTTTGAAACTATGTTGGCACAGAGATTTGCTCTGCTCAATTTCTCAAATTTTCCTAGTTTTCCAAATACAGTACCTATCATTGATGAATGGGGAGATTTTCTTCCCCGATTCAGAGAAAAGGAAGAGGACAATCCGGCACATCATGTAATTAAATTTCATCAATACATGGATCAGCTGAGTATACATCATGAAGATGTATTGATGAAAATGTTTATGTATTCATTAGATGGTTGTGCGAGACAATGGTACATAACTCTTCCTGCTTCCAGTATTTCCTCTTTGAAATATTTTCATGATGCCTTTTATTCATATTGTAAGAGGATTTACCCAGCTAAGTGTCTTTTTGAGCATTGTTGTAGGGGATATGCATTATATATCCAGGGTTTAGAAGTAGATTCTTCCAGTAGTAAAGATGAAGCTGGTGGTTATGCTATGAAGAAGGAAGAAGATCTATTATCTTCCTCTAATTCTATTTTACAACAAGAAATTTTTCAAAATTCTGATATTAGAGTTGATGATAGCATCATAGAACAAAAATCTTCATCTTTAGAAATTGATCAAAATGCCCCATTTTATGATGAAGACATTGAAGTTCTAGATTGGGATCAGCATCAACCGATTCAATCTGAAGATATGCCAATCTATGATGAGTATTCAAATGAAAAAGAGCAGATCCCTACATCACCTTTTGTTGATTTGAGGAGCAGCCAACGGATGTATGACAACTATGAATCAAATTTTGATGAGGAACAACATTGTGTGGAAATCAACCATCCTGAATCCATAGAAGACATTGAGCAGCCATATTTGCAATTCAGTAGGCCTGCATTCATCATGTTTCATACTGTATTTGTAGAAAATATCAAACAACCTATGATTAAAAAAAAAATCAATCTGCAGCCATGTTTAGATTTGCAGGTAGCTGAAAGTGGCAGCCATTATGAGGAAGAGGATATACAGAGATATTTTTATCTTCAACTTAAACATCAACAAGAGGTATTTCTTTATAGATTCATTGATCCATTTGTTGATTATATGGAGTCTTTGAGCAGCTCAAATGTCAGATTGTTTTTGTCAAATGAAGGTTGGCTTTTCTCTTCTTTTGCAATGAATTTTGATATTCCATGGGCTCCTTTATTTATCATCTCCAGATCAGAAGTTTTACCAGTTAGTCAAATATTTGTATGGCTTCATTGGAAGCATGATTTTACCTAATCAAAAGAAAGTAGATGATTAGAATGGGACCTGTAAATAAATAAATCTTGATGCTTCAAGCAGTTCCTTAAGTTTGTAGTATGAGTAGTTTGAATTTACAGTATAAGGAGAGCAGGTTTTCAAAGATTCCATCTCATTGGAAACAAGGCACTGGTATTTCTTATTTTCAAAGCAGTGAATGGTAGGACAGGGTGTAGTTATCAGAGATGGTTTCATTGGAAAGACATAGGTCTACTTGTTCTTGGCAGCTCATAGGGAGCATGCCATCCCCAGTCGAAGCCAGATGTTATCATCAGATCTGCTCCAACAAAATTTCAGTTTTTGGCAGCATCCAAATGTCAAAGTGACCACTCAGGTTTCAATTTGAATACCGAGATCAGATAGAAAAGCAATCATGATGGCACTCATGTGGAAGAAAAGTTTACAATTTGTGTGTTTTGATGAATTTGTAGAAAAGGCAAAAGCACAGTGCCTTAGTCGTGTTGTTGGTGATCCCTTTAGAAAAGGTGTTGAGCAAGGTCCTCAGATTGACCAGGAGCAGTTTAACAAAATTCTGCGTTATATTAAGGCTGGGAAAGAGAGTGGTGCAAAAATTGTAACTGAGGGGGTTGATCTTATATCATCATTATGCAATATATTTCATGCCTTAGAAGTTGATTTGCTAGAAACCATTAAAATGGCCAATAACTTAAGCTTGCTAACCTTCTTTCCACTTGTCAGGAGAATGAAGTATTAATTAGTAGGTGTCCAGTTTGTGGGAAGGCTTTGAGTGTATCAGATAGTCTAAATGACATGATCCATGTCAGCCTATGCTTCGATGAGGGAACTGGAAACCAGATTATGACTGGAGGATTTTTGACTGAAAAGCAAGCATCCTATGGATGGATGTTCAAATTAAGTGAATGGGTTCATATTTCAAGTTATGATGTTGGCCTAAAGTCTGGGTCAAATGCTTCACATATTTTGGTCTTTGATAGGAGAACGAAAAGGATAGTTGAGGAATTAATAGATCCCAAAGTTGTTTTGTCATTAAGGGCTATTTACCAGTCCAGAATTGGGCTTACTCTTATCGATAAAGGTACACAGGAACTTTTGCAAAGGATGTCAGATAAGCAAGGGGAGAACATGAAAACCAGACATTCTGCCAAAAATACACCAAATTTTATTGATTCTTTTTAAGGATCGCATCAATGTGGATGAATTTAAATATCCTATTGAACATTTCAAGACTTTCAATGAATTCTTTACAAGAGAGCTTAAGCTAGGTGCGCGACCTATTGCATATGAAGACAATGACCATGTTGCTGTCTGTGGAGCTGATTCACGATTGATGGCATTTCAGTCACAAGATGACAGCAACCAATTCTGGATAAAGGGACGTAAATTTTCTGTGCGAGGTCTCTTGGGAGATGAAACATATTCAAGCAAGTTTGGTGAAGGATCTTTGGTGATATTTCACCTGGCTCCACAGGACTACCATCGTTTCCATGTTCCTATCAGTGGTGTAGTTGGGAAGTTCATTGAAATTCCTGGTCCTTTATATTATGCCTACAATTTTCTCAGAAGTTCAGGTATGGGAATAACATTTCGAGGGTTTTGGAGGAGGAAATCAAGAATATGGGCAAGAATTTGAATGTGTACATGTACAGGGAGAAGACTATATATTATGCCAAGGTTTTAAAGAAGGACGTGCCTATGGTGCTCGATATTCTGGAGGATATTCTACAGAATTAATGCTTTTTGGAGGATTGGAAAGCTAGAGAACGCGATGTTATTCTTAGGAAATGGAAGAGGTAGAAAGCCAAGCTGAAGAAGTGATATTTCATCATTTATATGTAACATCATTTCAGTATAGGCCTTTTGGAAGGACTATTCTGGGACCTGCAAAAAGCATCAAGTCAATTACAAAGGCTCATTTCCAGCGGTATATTTCTACTCACTATATAGGCTTGAGAATGGTTGTATCTGCATCTGGAGCTATTAAACATGAGGAAACAATGGAGTTGTCTAAAAAATTGTTTACAGCTCAGCTGATAGAGAAAGAGCCAGCCATCTTCACTAGATCTGAGGTCCGTATGATTGATGATGATGTTCCATTGGCACAATTCGCCGTAGCTTTCAATGGTACTTCATGGATAGATTCAAATTCTGTTGCATTGATGGTCATGCAAACAATGTTGGAGTCATGGAACAAAAGTGTGGGTGATGGAAAAAGCATGGGGTTAGAATTTGCTTAGAGAGTCGAGATAATTGAGTTGGCAGAGAGTATAATGGATTTTAACTTTGGTGTACATGTCAATCAGCTGAGTGACATGCAGAATCAATGTATTTTTCACCAACATTTTGAGGAATAAATGCATGGAAAGCATATAGAGAAACCCATAACAGTAAATTGATAGATGGAAGAGTATTGCGAGATAGAGAATTAGAACGAGTTCTTCAAACATTCGGTTCCATATTTCTTGCCAGTTACAGATTTTGAGGGTGATTGATGATGAGGTGACAGTCAAAGATTTGGAAAAAGGATCACTTCCAGATTTCCAGGACATCTGGTATCAATAGTTGGCAATTGAGTTATAAAATGGCTTTATTATTTCCAGATTTTCAAGCATAAAATTAGCAGCCAGAAGAAGATTCAATGCACAAGTGGAAGGGGATTCATCAATCAAAGATAATTCAGTGAGATCTGATTTCAACAACTCCATCAATTAGATATTTTGACAGTTTGTCCATATTTCTTCTAAAAAATAGAAATAGCTTATTCTTGGTATTGAGCTTTTATAAATACCATAATCTATAATATGGCAATGCAGGGTGGCAATTGGAGTTATGGAAATCCAATTTTGATGATATGCTGTATGACATGAAATGCTCTACACCTTCAATACAGGTTCTGCTTTGATATGATTATGATTATGAGTTGACTTTGTATCTTATGAATTGTATTTTTTGTGATTTATCCTGTATATGGTCAATTAAATCCCATTACATGATTCGTATTGTGAAATACAGTTATCTTTTAAACTTTTAATGACAGAGTCAGTCTCATTTCATAAATTCGTGCTCGTAGTTTCTTTGATATTGAATTTTGAATTCTATTTTATGTTGTACAGATATTTAATGGTTATATGATTTCCTTATATCTTTGATTACATACCACCCCAATTTTTATCTTGATTTCATTGAATTATATTTTTGAAAAAGATTTCTTTAAGCTTGAACCCGTGTAGTCTAGGTTCAACTTTAGAGATAACAGGCTCACCGAAGAACACAAAGTTTTAGTAGTGAAATAGAGGGAAGAAGGTCTTTGGACCTTGTACTTCGATGGTTCGGTTGCTAAAAGAGGAGCTGGCGCAGGTGTGTATATTCTTTCTCCCAACAAAGAATTTGAAAGCCTATATTACTAGTTAAATTTTGAATGTACTAACAATGTAGCAGAGTACGAGGCTTTATTGTTGGGATTGCATGCCTTAAAGGACAAGAAAGATAAGCGGGTACTGATCATTGGGGATTCAAAATTAGTTATAAATCAGATTAATGA
This sequence comes from Pseudotsuga menziesii, assembly GCA_001517045.1. Lineage (NCBI taxonomy): Eukaryota > Viridiplantae > Streptophyta > Pinopsida > Pinales > Pinaceae > Pseudotsuga > Pseudotsuga menziesii. The sequence goes on from LPNX010302449.1 coordinate 81,764, forward strand.
CATATACCAAACCAGGAATCCTAGAATGAGAGCCTACAAAAATGAAGTGTGGGACATGTTAGGAAATGTTTTCACCAAATACATAGCTAAGGTAGTCCCTAGAATTGAAAACATATTTGATGATTCCCTAGTGGTTGCTACTGGCAGATTCGTGGCCCCAACAGCCGGGAAAAAGGAACATAAGGTATACGTAAGGAATAGACCCTCCATACCTGAAAAATCTACACACTGGAAAGTGTTCGAATATGATGAACAAATTAAAAGGTTTCTGGAGCTATCGGATGAATTTTCAAACACCCATATAGAAAACCAGAACCGCCACCTCAAGAAATTTCAGGATGCTGAGGCCTGGCGAAGAAGGAAGCGATGAGGGAAAGCAGTATAAAGATTCCTTGGGGGGAAAGGAGATAGTGTAGCTAAAACGTAATCTTATCCCTAGAGGCTTGATTCCCTTGGAGAAGTTGTTCGACCAAAACGACGTGGGAAAATATCCCAAGATGAAGCCTGCAGAAGATTCCGTGGAAGATAAAAACATTGGGACTGAGAGCCACCCAAAGGTCATAAAATTGTCGAAGAAATTACCTTCCAAGGAGAAGGAATATTATGTCAGTTTGATGAGGAAATAAACTGGCATATTTGCATGGATCTATGAGGATATTAAATAATACGACACGTCCATCATACAAGATACCATCCCCATAAAGCCAGGAAAAAATCCTTTTAAACAAAAAATGAGAAGGGCCAATCCAAAGTTGTTGCCCATAATCGAGAAGGAAATCAGAAAGTTGTTTGATGCCAATATCATTGTAACACTTAGGTTTTCTAAATGGGTTGCTAATGTAGAGCTAGTTAGAAAAAAGAATGGTGAGGTCTAGATATGCATAGATTTCAGGAATCTAAACAATGTTTCTTTGAAGGATAGTTATCCTTTTCCCAAGATGGAACACATCTTGCAGAAAGTTGTGGGGTTTGAGAGAATTTCTACTATGGACGGTTTCTCGTGTTACAACCAGGTGAAAGTATTGCCAAAATACCAAGAAAGGACCTCTTTCACCATGTCCTAGGGGAATTTTATGTACGCAAAGATTCCTTTTGGTCTCATGAACGCGGGGGCAACTTTCCAACATGCCATGGATATAGCATTTGCTGAAGAGAAAGATAAATTTGTGGTGGTCTATATGGATGACATTAATGTATATTCGAGACCAAATAAGGAACACATCCAACATTTGGAAATGGTTTTTCTGAAATTTAGGAGATACAGGATATCATTGAACCCCCGAAAGTCCAATTTTGGGTTAGAAGAAGGAAAGTTACTGGGGCATATCATTTGGAAAGATGGTATAAAAATAGACATTGAAAGAATCAAGGCTATCCAGAAGGTTAAAGAACCTAGAAGAAAAAAGGAGGTACAGTCCTTCATTGGGCAGGTAAAATTTCTTAGAAGATTCATCCCTAGCTTTGTAGAAATACTAAGGAGCATTACTAACATGCTCAGGAAAGACCATGAAATTAAATGGACACCAGATGCGAAGACAACCTTTAGGGATATTAAGAGGAATCCCACTGAGGCCCCAGTCTTGGAAAGCCCTGATTTCAAAAAGGACTTCTTGATCTTCTCTTATGCATCTAACCACACTATAGCTGAGGTGTTATTGCAAAAGGATGACCAGAATGCTAAATATCCTATAGCATTCTTCAGCAAATTACTGAAAGATGGGGAGTTGAATCATGATATAATGGAGAAGCAGGCTTATGCATTGATAAAATCACTAAAGGATTTTAGGGTCTACATCCTCCATTCCCACATCATAGCTTATGTTCCCAGCAACACCGTGAAAAGCATCCTCATGCAGCCAGATCCTGAAGGAAGAAGAGTGAAATGGGTCACCGTGTTGTTAGAATATGATATCAAGATGAAACACACCAAATTGGTTAAGGGTCAAGGGATAGCTAAGATGATGACTAATTCGAATTGTGACTCTTTGCAGCTGAACTTCCTAACAAGTCACTCATTCTAGTTAGAAGCTGAAACACAGGTGATGCCTAGCTTCTCTACTTCCCCTTGGTATTCTGACATTATATATGTGTTTCAAAATGTACAGGAAATTGTAGGGCTGAGCAAGACAAGGGCCAGGTTGATAAAATTGAAATCTGCCAAATTTTTCATTTTGAATGAGTACTTGTATTGGAAAGACCCAGGAGGTGTCCTTTTGAATTTTCTATTGGAGGACGAAGCCCAATATTCTATGGAAGAGTTCCACAAAGGGCGTTGTGGAGGCAACCACTCTTGGAAAGTCACAATGAATAATATTTTGAGGGCTGGATTCTATTGGCCCACATTGTTCTCTGATGTGTATAAAGAGACTGTAAAATGCCACCGCTTCCAAGTATTCGAAGGAAAGAGGAAACTTGTCCCACTCCCTCTTAACCCTATATCCATGGAAGCTCCATTCCAACAGTGGGGGTTAGACTTCATCGGAGAGATAAATATGAATTCCTCTAGGCAGCATAGGTGGATCCTAACTGCTACAGATTACTTCACCAAATGGATAGAATCTATACTTACCTGGAGAGCCACTGATGAGGTGATTATAAATTTTTTGGAAGAGAACATTTTGTCTCGGTTTGGAAGCCCCCAGAGAATAGTAACTGATAATTCTGTAGCTTTCAAATCAAAGAAGATGGTGAATTTTTGCCACAAATATCACATTAGCCTCAACCATTTTACCTCCTATTACCCCCAGGGAAATGGGTTGGCAAAGTCTTCAAACAAGAGCCTAGTAAGAATCATAAAGAAATTGTGAAAGACAACAAAAGGGCATGGCACACAAAGTTGAAATATGATTTATGGGCTGACAAGGTTAGCAGTAAAAGGGCCATTGGGATGTCCCCATTCCAACTTGTATATGGGTATGAAGTGGTTTTTTCAGCATCTCTAGGAGTGCCAGTAATGAGGTTGCTGCAGGAACAACAAAATTAGTTGAACCACCTGCAGAGACAGATAAATAAGATCATCGAGTTGAATGAATGAGAGACAAATCCTATGAGAGCGTGTAGGTGCATCAAGAGAAAATGAAGAAGACCTTTGACAAGAGAGTTAAAGAAGAAAAGTTCTTGATCGATGACCTAGTTCTTAAATGGGATGCACCCCATGAAGGTAAGGGAAAGCATGGTAAATTTGATCATATCTAGGTGGGTCCATACATTGTTGTAGTGCGCAGAGGAGAGAACGCTTTCATTCTGCAGTACAAGGATGGGTCCCTACTGGAAGGGGGTCCAGTGAATGGGAGGCTCCTCAAACACTACTTGGCCTAAGGTAAAGAAATGAAAACATGTATTATAGCTGTATATATTTCCTAGCTTTCAAATAAAGAAGAAGGTGGTTCCAGAAGGAGTTTGAAGCTGGAAGAGAAGGCCATAAAACACATATTTCATTAAATTTGTAATTATTTAGTGGATCTAGAATTTAGAACTTCCGCTAGATTGAGTTCTTTCAAAATGAGGAAAGTCATAGACTTTGAATCCTTACATAATGCCTAGTAATATTATTTATAGTTTGTATTTAATGTTAAGTTGATTAAATTATTTTATGACATAATACCAACATTGTATTTGTTACTACAAAAATTAGAAATATTGTCGTAGTAATTATTTGTGTCTTTGTTGAGTATGTTGTTTTATTTTTGGAAGTTCGCACTACTTATAATCAAAACATGAAATTTTTTTATGACTTTAAATTCTAAGTTTTACCCTTGTAATGATTAAAATAAATTATGAATTAAAATAGCAACGTAATTTATTATTATTGTTGTTGGTAGTGGTAGTGGTAGTGTATTAAAAACTAAGTTGATGAATGTTTACTTTATGAATTATAGATTAACATGAGAAATTTCT
>LPNX010302449.1:89912-101374 GCA_001517045.1 Pseudotsuga menziesii
CTTTTCCATTGTAATTCCTCCCAATTTTTGTAACACATTTGAATTGTAGTTTGTAATTACGGTTAAGCCATATGAAGTGTATTTTCAAAAAAGTAATATAGTTGCAATAATTCAAAACAATAGGATAGCCCTTTTGTATGCCACGAAAGATTGTTCCCCTATATCTTGTGCACGCTAGCAAAAAGGAATTTACATATAAATTACACAAAATATATATGAAGAGATAACAATAAGATATCCAAGAATTATTAGAGAATGATAGATATCAACTCCAATAAAACCACCAAATTCCTATTTGACTTTGGACATGGGACTTATATTATTGATGTATGTGTATGAATGTGCTGGAAATCTAGCTAGAGTTAGCTTCCGTTCTTAAAATGTTGCACGTTGAATGAAAGCTAATGTGTGTTAGTTTTAGTAATGTAGTTTTTCATCTAACAAAATCACTTTGTCATCAATCACATTACAACATGATGGAAATCTAGCTGTGTTAGTTTTCATAATGTAGTCTTTCATCTAACAAAATCACATTGTCATCAATCATATTATACCATGATGGAAATCTAGCTGTGTTAGTTTTCATAATGTAGTTTTTCATTTAACAAAATCACACTGTCATCAATCGCATTACACCATGATGGAAATCTAGCTATAGTTAGCTTTCATTCAAAAAACATTGCATGGTGACTAAAAGCTAATTTGTGTTAGTTTTAATATGGTAGTTTTATATCTAACACAACCACATTGTTATCAAATACGTTACACCATAATGAAAATATAATAGAGTTAGCTTCCTTATAACAACATGGCATGGTAAATGAAACCTAACATGCGATTTCTTTCATAAGGAAGTTTTCCATCTAACACAACTACATTGTCATCAATCACATTGTACTATGATGGAAATCTAGTTGGAGTTAGTTTTCGTTCTTAAAACATTGCACGGTTAGTGAAAGCTAAAGTGTGTTACTTTTCATAAGGTAGTTTTTCATCTAACACAACCACATTGTCATCAATTAGTTTTTTATCTGACACAACCATATTGTCATCAATTACATAGCACCATGATGGAAATCTAGTTACAGTTAACTTTCATTCTTAAAACAGTGCCCCGTGAGTAAAAGGTAATGTGTGTTAGTTTTTCATAATGAAGTTTTAAATCTAACACAACCACGTTGTCATCAATCACATTGCACCATGATGGAAATGTAGCTGGAGTTGGCTTTCGTTCTTAAAACATTGCACGATGAGTGAAAGTTGATGTGTGTTAGTTTTCATAAGATAGCTTTCTATCTAAAACAACCACATTGTCATCAAATATATCACACCATGATGGAAATATAGCTGGAGTTATCTTTCATTTTAACAACATGTCATGATAAGAGAAAGATAATGTGTGGTAGCTTTCATAAGATAGTTTTTCATTTACCACAACCACATTGTCATCAATCACATTGTACCACAATGGATATCTAGTTGAAATTAGCTTTCTTCCTTAACCCATTTCACGGTGAGTGAAATCTAATGTGTGTTAGCTTTCATAATGTAGTTTTTCATCTAGCACAACCACATTGTCATCAATCACAATTCACCATGATAGAAATCTAGTTGGAGTTAGCTTTTGTTTTTAAGACATTGCACGATGAGTAAAAGATAATGTGTGTTAGCTGTCATAAATTAGTTTTCCATCTAACACGGTCATATTGTCCTCAAATACATTACACCATGATGAAAATCTAGCTGGAGTTAGCTTTCCTTCCAACAACATGGCATGATGAGTGAAAGCTAATGTGTGTTAGTTCATTGCACCCTGATGGAAAGCTAGCTGGAGTTAGCTTTTGTTCTTAAAACATTGCACGGTTGAGTGAAAGTTAATGTGTGTTAGTTTTCAAAATGTAGCTTTCTATCTAAAACAATCACATTGTCATCAAATACATAACATGATAATGAAAATCTAGCTATAATTAGCTTTACTTTTAACAATGTGTTAGCTTTGATTCTTAAAGCATTGTACGGTGAATGAAAGCTAATGTGCGTTAGCTCATTGCGCCAAGATGGAAATCTAGTTAGTGTTAGATTTTGTTTTTAAAACATTGCACAGTGAGTATAAGTTAATGTGTGTTAGAATTTATAAGGTAGTTTTCTATCTAAAAGAGTCACATTGTCATCAAATACATAACATGACGAAAATCTAGCTGAAGTTAGCTTTAGTGCTTAAATCATTGCATGATGATTGAAATCTAATGTGTTAGCTTTCATAATGTAGTTTTCATCTAACACAACCGGGTTGTCATCAATCACAATGCACCATGATGAAAATCTAGTTGTTGTTAGCTTTCATAAGTTAGTTTTTCATCTAACACAACTGCATTGTCATCAAATACATTACACCATGATGAAAATCTAGTTGGAGTTAGCTTTGCTCTTAACAACATAGCCGGATTAGTTTTCTATCTAACACAATCACATTGTCACATTCCACCGTGATGGAAATCTAGCTGAAGTTAGCTTTCGACCTTAAATCATTGCACGGTGAGTGAAATATAATGTGTGTTCGCTTTCATAATGTAGTTTTCCATTTAACACAACCAAATTGTCATCAATCAAAATGCACTATGTTGAAAATCTTGCTAGAGTTAGCTTTTGTTCTTAAAACGTTGCATGATCAGTAATAACTAATGTGCGTTAACTTTCATAAGGTAGTTTTTCATCTAACACAGCCACATTGTCATCAAATACATTACATCATGATGCAAATCTACCTGGAGTTAGCTTTCCTTCTAACAACATGGCACGATGAGTGAAAGCTAATGTGTGTTAGCTTCCATAAGGTAGTTTTTCATCTAACACAATCACATCGTCATCGATCTCATTGCTCCGTGATGGAATTATAGTTGGAGTTACCTTTCATCCTTAAATCATTGCATGATGAGTGAAACCTAATCTGTGTTAGCTTTCATAATGTAGTTTTTCATCTAGCATAATCACATTGTCATCAATCATAATGCACAATGATTAAAATGTAGCTAGAGTTAGCTTTCGTTTTTAAAACATTGCACGGTGAGTAAAGCTAATGTATGTTAGCTTGCATTAAGTAGTTTTTCATCTAACACAACCACATTGTCATCAAATACATTACACCATGATGGAAATCTAGTTGGAGTTAGCTTTTCTTTTAACAACATGGCACGATGAGTGAAAGCTAATATGTGTTATCTTTCATAAGGTAGTTTTCCATGTAACACAACCACATTGTCATCAAACACATTGCACCGTGTTGAAAATATAGTTGGAGTTAAATTTCGTCCTTAAATCATTGCACAGTGAGAGAAATCTAATCTGTGTTAGCATTCATAATGTAGTTTTCCATCTAGCACAACCACATTGTCATCAATCACAATGCACCAAGATGAAAATCTAGCTAGAGTTAGTTTTCCTTCTTAAAACATTGCACGGTGAGTAAACTAATGTATGTTAGTTTTCATAAGGTAGTTTTTCATCTAGCACAGCCACATTGTTATCACATACAATACATCATGATGAAAATCTAGCTAGAGCCAGTTTTCCTTCTAACAACATGGCACTATAAGGGAAAGCTTATGTGTGCTAGCTCATTACACCATGATGGAAATCTAGTTGGAATTAGATTTTTTTTTAACATGGCACGATGAGTTATAGCTAATGTGTATTAGCTTTCATAAAGCAGTTTTCCATGTAATACAACCCCATTGTCATCAATCACATTGCGTTGTGTTGAAAATCTAGTTGAAGTTAGATTTCATTCTTAAATCGTTGCACGGTGAGTGAAATCTAATGTGTGTAAGCTTTCATAGTGTAGTTTTCTATCTAACAAAGTCACATTGTCATAAATCACAATGCACCATGATAAAAATCTAGTTGGGATTAGCTTTCGTTCTTAAAACATTGCACAATGAGTAAAGGCTAATGTTTGTTAGCTTTCATAAGCTAGTTTTTAATCTAACACTGCCACATTGTCTCATTACACCGAGATGGAAATATAACTGGAGTTATCTTTCAACCTTAAATCATTGCACAGTGAGTTAAATCTAATATGTGTTACCTTTCATAATGTATTTTTTCATTTAGCACAACCACACTGTCATCAATCAAAATGCCCCATTTTGGAAATCTAGCTAGAGTTAGTTTTCGTTCTTAAAACGTTGCACGGTGAGTAATAGCTAATGTGTGTTAACTTTTGTAAAGTATTTTTTCATCTAACACAGCCACATTGTCATCAAATACATTACACTATAATGCAAATCTAGCTGGAGTTAGCTTTCCTTCTAACATGGCACGGTGAGTGAAAGATAATGTATGTTAGCTTTCATAAGGTAGTTTTCCATCTAACACAACACATCGTCATTGATCACATTGCACTGTGATGGAAATCTAGCTGGAGTTAGCTTTCATCCTTAAATCATTGCACAGTGAGTGAAATCTAATGTGTTAGCTTTCATAATGTAGTTTTCCATCCAGCACAACCACATTATCATCAATCACAATACAATATGATGGAAATCTAGCTAGAATTAGCTTTCGTTCTTAAAACATTGCATGGTCAATAAAACTAACGTATGTTAACTTTCATAAGGTAATTTTTCATCTAACACAGCCACATTGTTATCAAATACATTACACCACGATGGAAATCTAGTTGGAGTTAGCTTTCCTTCTAACAACATGGCACTATAAGGGAAAGCTTATGTGTGTTAGCTCATTACACCATGATGGAAATCTAGCTGGAGTTAACTTTTCTTTTAGCAACATGGCATAATGAGTGAAATCCAATGTGTGTTAGCTTTCATAAGGTAGTTTTCCATGTAACACAACCACATTGTCATCAATCATATTGCGTTGTGTTGGAAATCTAGCTAAAGTTAACTTTCATCCTTAAATCATGACACGGTGAGTAAAATCTAATGTGTGTAAGTTTTCATAGTGTAGTTTTTCATCTAGCATGGCCACATTGTCATAAATCACAATGCACCATGATGGAAATCTAGATGGAGTTAGCTTTCGTTCTTAAAACATTGCACGGTGAGTAAAAATTAATGTGTGTTAGCTTTTGATAATGTAGTTTTCCATCTAACACTGCCACATTGTCATCAAATAAATTACACCATGATGGAAATCTAATTCATTACAACATGGCACAATGAGTGAAAGATAATGTGTGTTAGCTTTCATAAGGTAGTTTTCTATCTAACACAACCACATCATCATTGATCGCATTGCACCGTGATGGAAATCTAGCTGGAGTTAGCTTTCGTCATTAAACCATTACACGATGAGTGAAATATAATGTGTTAGTTTTCATAATGTAGTTTTTCATCTAGCACAACCACATTGTCATCAATCACAATGCACCATAATGAAAATATATCTAGAGTTAGCTTTCATTCTTAAAAAATTGCACGATCAGTAAAGCTAATGTTTGTTAGCTTTCATAAGGTAGATTTCCATTTAACACAGCCACATTGTTATCAAATACATTACACCATGATAGAAATTTAGCTGAAGTTAGTTTTTCTTCTAACAACATGGCACTATAAGGGAAAGCTTATGTGTGTTAGCTCATTACACCATGATGGAAATCTAGCTGGAGTTAGCTTTCCTTTTAACAAGATGGCACGATGAGTGAAAGTTAATGTGTGTTAGCTTTTATAAGGTAGTTTTCCGTGTAACACAACCACATTGTCATCAAGCACATTGCACCATGTTGGAAATCTAGTTGAAGTTAACTTTCATCCTTAAATCTAATGTGTGTAATCTTTCATAATGTATTTTTCCATCTAGCACAACCACATTGTCATTAATCACAATGAATCATGATGGAAATCTAGCTGGAGTTAGCTTTCATTCTTAAAACATTGCATGGTGAGTAAAGCTAATGTCTGCTAAGCTTTCATAAGGTAGCTTTCCATCTAAAATAGCCACATTGTCATCAAATACATTACATCATAGTGGAAATCTAACTGGAGTTAGCTTTTCTTCTAACAACATGGCACTATAAAGGAAATCTTATGTTTGTTAACTCATTACACCATGATGGAAATCTAGCTGGAGTTAGCTTTCATTTTAACAACATAGCATGATGAGTGAAAGCCAATGTGTGTTAGCTTTCATAAGGTAGTTTTCCATGTAACACAACCACATTGTCATCAATCATATTGCATTGTGTTGGAAATATAGCTGAAGTTAGCTTTCATCCTTAAATCATGACACGGTGAGTAAAATCTAATGTGTGTAAGTTTTCATAGTGTAGTTTTCCATTTAGCACGGCCATATTGTCATCAATCACAATGCACCATGATGGAAATCTAGCTGGAGTTAGCTTTCATTCTTAAAACATTGCACGGTGAGTAAAAGTTAATGTGTGTTAGCTTTTGATAATGTAGTTTTCCATCTAACACTACCACATTGTCATCAAATACATTATACCATGATGGAAATCTAACTCGAGTTAGCTTTCCTTCTAACATGGCACTATGAGCGAAAGCTTGTGTGTTAGCTCATTACACCATTGTGAAAATCTAGCTAGAGTTAGCTTTCCTTTTAACAACATGGCATGATGAGTGAAAGCTAATGTGTGTTAGCTTTCATAAAGTAGTTTTTCATCTAACACAACCATATTGTCACATTGCACCGTGATGAAAATCTAACTGGAGTTGGCTTTCAACCTTAAATCGTTGCAAGGTAAGTGAAATCTAATGTGTGTTAGCTTTCAAAATGTAGTTTTTCATTTAGCATAATCAACTATTTTTCTCTAAGAGAATTCTTTGGCCACAAATCTTCTCTTCCATCAGCAACATGTTTTATCTTGTAGATCTACTTGGAAGATACAACACTCTTGGTTTCTGGTTTGGGTACTGTATCCCAATCATGACTGGTACTCTTCCATCATTGCTTCTACCATGAGTTCACAATGTCAGGTCATCGACATATCGCAGTCTTCCGCATTCAACCTTGAAGGTTGTAACCCACTTTACTCTTGGTAAAGCCTTAGTCCATATGAAAATTGTCCATCATGTCGTACCATGTCCAACTCGGAGATCTTCTGTAGTCACTCCCCTTGAAGCGAAGCATCATCCTCCTGCATTTTGTACTGGAGTGACAAGTATCATTCTGCTACTATGTATCCATCTCAGGTTACTAGATACCAAGATCCTTTTGTCTTGAACTTTGTCGAAAAGTTCATCTTGCACCCATCTATGAGCTTGTTATCTTCTATAGGTTTCCATCTTCAACCTTGTAGCAAAGGTTAAGATATTCATCACTCTAGGTGGTCTTTCAAGCTCATGGATGTGCTTATCTATGGGTGTTTTTTGAGCTCGTACAAAGCCTATTATGTACACATGGTTCTTTGCTCGATATATACTTCTACTGGAGAAGTGTGTCTGGTCAATAGAATATGTCATGCCATAGTCTATTCTTTCTGAGAAAAACCATGAACCTCGCGTTGTATACTTGTTCTTGTAGATCCATATGGAAGACAGTACGGACATCCCTTCAAGTCTCGAAACCATATATTTGGTTTGGAAGTATCGCCATACTTTTCTTCATCTCTTGAGGTGGATCTACCGCTCTCTTATATTCTTCTGGAGCTATTTCTTCTGTCATGGTGTCTCTGACCCTGGGTGCTTCAGGTTCATGTTTTATTGGAGTGAATTTTGAATTGTCGTCACTTGTTCTTCGAAACAAGTCCCAACCTTCTTTTCTTGTAGGCAGTTGTAAATGACCTTTCCTACAAGTCAAATGCCTCAGTTGCATGGTTGGAACCATTTCATAGGACATATGCATAAAGACAAATTCTTATGCATCATGCAACTATTTTAGCCAATACAACATTCATCCATATCTCAAAGAAACTTTTCAAATGCCTTCCATCTCTACCATAACATCATTGAGATTGTACACCAATCCAATATGTCAGCAAAGAGGTTTCATTCTAGATAAGTAGCAATGGAGAGTTGTATAGCACCATGGGCTACTTACCCATAACATTCATATTAGTAGTATATTGTCATTAATGCAAACATTCTGTCATGCATAATACACAACATATATAGAAAAGAAAATTCAAATACTTATCTTTGTCTTTTTAGAAGGCTTATTATTATGCTTTGTCTTAATCTTCTTCAGGATCTGCAACTCCTCCTTTGACTAATGAGATTACTTCAATCTGATGCTTGCTTGAAAGCTTTTCTAGAATGTTGCTTCCGATGGACCTAGGGTTTGACAGAGGAACCCTAATTTTTTTCAAATTAGGTACATTTCATATCTGATTGGATAGAAATATGTGCCTCCTCAAGGCGAGCTGAGCAACATACTCATTTCCCCAAAACTATGACCAAAACTGTAAAATATCTGATGCCCTAGTTTTCTTCAATTTCTTCTACATAATTTTTTGATCGGTAGCTCTGAAATTGATGCCTCTGTGTGTCTGAAATTTCTCATGGAGGTAGCCCCGTATGTCCTATTTCCAACCCTGTAGGTTAGAGCAAAATGGGTTTCACCAATTGGGACTTATGCGAAGTTTCCCAAGGTGACTTATTTCAAGATTGTTCATCATATCAAACTTGTACGGATTGCGACGTGTCACTGTTTCACCTTCGAGGTCTTAAAATTTTACCCAAGAAAGTACAGTACATTCCATATCTGGAACATCTTGCGAAATTTCATTTGGACTTTCGTAGCCAGAGATATAGCAATTCTCCTTAGGTAACATGTTTAAGGTTGAATCTTGGGAGAGGCTAGAACCTTGATTTTGAGGAATCATCTATCCTAGATTATAGTGAATCTTAGGCTGAAACCTTTACACAATGTACATCAAAAATTTATATTCAGTCCGTAAAAGTGTAGGCTCATTATCCTTCTCCAATATCTAGATATAATGAAAGTCCCAAAATTACTAGTTTTTAGTCTTTTAGGGTTTTCAAGCATGAAACCCTAATTTTCAATAGTTGTAGTTGTAGCACTGTTTTGGATGCACAAAGACTTATTTTAGGGTAGTTATGATACCATGTTAAGTTTTTTATGGTTATATAAGATCTTATAACATTTAGCATCATAACAGCATAACCATAAGCAAAAGGATCGCTGGAAGATAGACAAGTGCAACCACACAAAAGAACACAAAGATTTATCCTAGAAAACCCGCAAGAGTAAGAAAACCCAACAAAACTTCCTCTATATAAGATGTATAAAAAAGTACAAAACAAGACCCCAGATAGGTGTGCCTCCCTCCAATAGATATATATCTCTCTCTCTCCTATGCATTATACACAACTGAGTGTGTGTTCAAATGAGGAACACATCTCCTCTATTTATACTCTTTTCTTCACTTGACTTTTAACCTAACAAGTCGGCCCCACTCAACTAAGTGGGCTGACTTCACTTAGGAAGACTGGGTACAATATTATATTATATTCATTAGGGGACTATTGACCCGACTTACAATGGAGTCTTTACCTCATGACTCTATGATGACCAATTACGATAGTAACACCCCGCCAGAGGGATAATAACATCTCCCTTGGCTTACATCAGTAAAATACATTTAGAATATCCTTTGAAGTTACAATATTAAATAATAAGGTCGTTACTGGATAGTCTATGGAGTTAACCAAAGTTACCAAATTTGGCTAAGGGGAACCCATACTGAGTGCATATCATGTGCGTGATTGTAGGGATCCACACCCAAAACCTTCCCATTTGGGGTGTTTGCTAACTAGGTGTATTTTTGAGCTCTGTATACACACCCAGTCAATTAGAAGGCCCAAAACAAATTGGGTAGTGTTTCCTATCACATAAATTGAGCATATAAAGAAACCAAAAATAACTTAGAATGAAATCTTTATTATCATAAATGAGGTCAAAGTCTGATATGTAATTGATTATTACAAATCCAATTTCTACTTTTTCATTTCCTCTACCAATAAACACCTCCAAACAAGAGAACCAACCTAAAAAAAGAAAAAATGTACACAAATACTGTAGGCAATCCCTGGAAATTACTAAGGGAATTAGTAAGTATATTATAGGTAATAAATCTCTTGCTGCTCTTTTTGTCCACACGTCTACCAGTGAGCTTTAACAACAGATTCGAGCTTGGTTTGCACTTTGCAAAGAATTTTGATATTCATAGTAAATGGTAGAGAAGCTCCTGTACAACTGGAACTTCTTTCAATTGATATTATGGATGATTGGATGGTTAGCCTTAAAATTCCTCAAAACCCTAGCACTGATACATTGGGGCAGCTTCTAACTGTTGGTACAAAAGATTTACACAACTCAATTGAAATATCTGAAGGAGGTACTTTATCCTCATTATGCTTCTTTCATTTCCTAAACATTCTCAATGGAAAATTTTCTTTTATGCTACCTAATTACATATTCTTCTTCGGATTGGCAATTTGTAAAATTAGCACTTTCGGTACTGCTACTAATTAACAATCCATTGCCTTGTTTTAAGCAACCATGAAAAGGCTTGGAGCACATAAATACACATAAATAAATTAAAAGGTTTTTTTTTTGTCATTTTAATTTACCTTAATGATAGAATGATGAGTCTCTATTTATTGAATGATGAATATTATCTGTATTTAAACTTGATAAATTATAAATGAATGTATGTTTGCATGTATTATAAATAATCAATTCATCATTGGTTTGCTATGTTTTAATTTTAACGACCATTGATTATGTTTATTGTGAGGAGAACGCGGTTAACATTCAATTTTCCAATGATTGTGAGTAAAGGTCATGACAATACTATATTTATCCATAATTTTGCAAACCACCAGAATAATTCCAGTACAATTTCGCAGATGCAAAATAAAAATGGTTCCATGGCTCACAGTTTCAAAGATAGTGTTAAATAATGGCACCTTAACCTATGTCTCAGCTCAAACAACCCAGACAACAGTGAAAACAGTCCAAGCAAAGAAGGTACAGACACGGATTTGAGTTGGTTGTGTAACACGTTAATCTGAGCTACAGCCAATGAAGACAAAAATGGAAGCTTGGACCTGTAAAAAGCCTTTCCAACAATTTTCCAGACAAAGAAGAGCAACTCGGTTTCTTTGGATGGTGTTACAATTCTAACTCAAGGGCTACTCATTGTCGCCTTAGTACACCCTCTCCAACTTTAGGTTGGCTCTCCCTACATAATGGTAAGATTGCTAAGTCTATGGCCTTAATGTTCAAGGTGACACAATGAGAGTAAGGCTTATAAAAAAAATGTGGTTGTAGTATATGAAAAGATGGGAATGGGAAACACAAAAATTATAAGAGAGTGAAAAGGCTATAACTAGGAGAGAGGAGATGGAGAAAACAAAAAAATTATAAGAAAATGGTAGCTTTAAGGCAAATTATAAGAAAAATAAACACTGCCTTAAAATATATCTTTTAGAAACTATGGTCATGAAAATGAAGAC
>LPNX010302449.1:105948-119049 GCA_001517045.1 Pseudotsuga menziesii
CTGATGTGATTGGTGCTCCACAAGGTGAAGCATTTGCTCTTATGATTCCTTAATCAAGTAATTCTTGGATTTGTCTCTGGACTTCTACTAATTCCAATAATGACTGTCTATACAAACCAACATTTGGCAATTGGAACACTTGTAATTGAATCTCATGCTCCTTTGATTGAGTCTCATGCTGCACCCCACATTCTGGAGGTAACCCCTTGGGCTACTGGAAAACTTCCATGAACTGATTTATTAAAATGTCCCACTACTTCCTCTGCCTCTTAGAATGGCTTGCGCCTCAAGTACCTGCTTCTAGACCCATCCCATCAGCTATAGGTTTCAACACCAAGATCAAAATATTTCTATTGACATTAATCAATCTCTTCAGTTGGTTGGTTGTTACACGAGAGATCTTTTGATTTCCTTTATACACACTCATGGGAAATGGATTTCCATTCTTGAAAAATCTATACTTTTGACCTCTTATTAGGAAAATAGTATGACTATCCCACATGTAGGGGCTGCCAAACAAAATCACACAGACGTCCAATGGAACGTCATCACATTCCACCTCATCCATGAAGCACTAATTGATGACAAATTTGATCCTGCATTTTGCAATTTAGTGTCTTTATGTAGAGAACCCAATGGATAAGGCTTTGGATGGCTATAGGTCTTCAGTCCCAACCTCTGAACTAAAGTTTCTAAGATTAAAGTCTTGTGAGGCCCAAAATCAAACAAAGCATCGACTTTCATCATTTAGATTTGAATTTAACATAGAAGAGTTTTTCATGTTCTCCAACTTGTTTTGTTCCACTATTGTTGTTCTTGTGTTCTAAACTCTGGTGCAAGCCATCTTATCATCCTGGTCTAAATTGCATTCAGCTTTGTGTCCCTCCACAGTTGTAGTCATGTTTTTCTTCCATTGATTTTTTTTGTTTTGGGGTTGAAGCTCAGGGTGCAGTTTCCTACAGAAACAGAAAGGACATTTGGATTGTGACAGTCCCAAATACTTCTGGTGCCAGCCAAGAGTAAGGCTGTCCAAAAGAAGAGGCGAGACAAAGACATCCTTCTTAGGCCCAATACAGGATTTTCGATCAGCATCGACCAGCAAGATTATCTCAAATGCTTTTTTGGTTAAGTCTGTTTTGATTGCTGCAAATGTTTTGAATGCATGTTTTATGAGAACCCTGCAATTCCATGGTCAGCAATAACAACTTCACTTGGAATACTTGTGATTGCTATGTTAGTTGGTCACATAATATATGCTACAGTAAACCGCATTGCCAAAGTGGAAAAAGACTTTCGTAAAATGGAGGAGTTGAAAAAGCAGGCTGAAGCAGCAGATATTGCCAAATATCAAGTTGTTGATTTTCAAAAGCATACACTAGCAGCATAGCATTGTACTTGGGAGTATGATTATTGAACAGTTCTTCTATTACACTTTGAATATTTTCAGAACTTCCTTCAACCTGCTTGAGTTATTCATGCAAATCAGTTTTCCTTTTGAATAATTTTCTCAAACTAGTTTGGTTAGTCAATTTATTTGTGAATAACTGGATCTAGAGTAATTCCTAATCCTGTTACCATTTTATCCATTGTTCTTGCAATTTCTTGCTACTGTTTCCCATGATATTAGGACTCCCATGAATGGTGTTCTAGGTAAAGGGAAGCTTATCTCACACTTCATTAGTTATTGTAAGTTAAGCATATTGGTCCTGTGCCATTCTATTCTTTCTTTCATGTTTAATTTTAATTACACCTTGAGGCTTAGATATATATTTTTTATCTCCAATATTCTTTTACAACATTTAGGGCATGATGCTAACATATTTCCACGATAGTATTTCAGGAATGCTGCAGATGCTTATGGACACCGATCTTGATGCAACTCAACAGGACTATGCCCAAACTGCTAAAGCTAGAGGGAAAGCCCTCATAACTCTAATAAATGAAGTTCTTGATCAGGACAAGATTGAGTCAGGCAAGCTAGAGCTTGAGGAAGTTCCCTTTGATTTGCGATCCATTTTGGATTATGTTCTTTCTTTATTTTCTAGGAAGACTAGAGGAAAGGGCATTGAGGTATGTACCAATTGCAGTATTACAAGACTTTCTGTGCCTATCACTCTGCCCATTTTCTATTTGAATCCACTCCCCAATTTTGTGTATTTCCTGTACAATACTAGTTTTTATTTTGTACCTTTGACATTTTCTAACCAGTTGAATAATGGATGTGTATGTGCACCTGCCTTTCTTTGGTGGAGAGAAGCTTGCAGTATTTGTATCAGATCAGGTACCAGATATCGTTGTTGGGGACCCTGGCGATTTCGACAAATCATTACAAATCTTGTTGGAAATTCTGTGAAAGTTCGTTTTCCATCCCCACTTGTCCTTGCTTTGCACTAGAGTACTTGTGCTAATATTTTAAAATACATTATGTACATTAAAAATTAAATGTTGGACCCACAAGATTTCAATTGTAGGGAATCAATTGTAATTGCCTGTTAGCTAACTTAGTTTACTATTTTTTTCTTTTACATTTCACAGACAGAGGTCATATATATGTTTGTGTCCACCTGGGTGAAAATGTGAAGGCTGTAAGGGAGGCCAATGTTGAAGCGTGGTCAAAGCAGTTGACGGAAGACATGAAGCAAAGTTCAAAAGGATCATGCAACACTTTGAGTGGGATTGAGGCAGCTGATTCATTATACAACAGAGAAAACATCCAAGGAAGAAAAATTATTCCATGAGAGAACGACTGTACAAAGCACAATTACATATCATTACACTCTGCCTTGTGCATTGGCATTAGTGACTAATTCTAGTCTCGGTCCAGGTCTGCATCCTACTGTGATTGAATCCTTGCTTCTTTCTTTTCTGTGTTTTCCTCACTTGCTCTTTCTTTTTGTTCCAAGTGAACTAAGAGCACAAAAACAAGAAAAGCTAAAGCTTAGAAGAAACTTCCTAAAACTTCCTTTTGTAACTCTTGCCTATATGGTATCAATGTCAACATGGATCTAATATGTACATGGATAAGACCTCATTCCTTTGGAAGTTTGATGGTCCCCATCAAATTACCTTTATGACTGGATTTGGACTTCCTAGGTATTGCTTGGAGATCACAAGTAAAAGAAAGGATGTTACTCTTTCTATTTTAATTGATCCAAGAACCACATCTGAGAGATTTATTTTACCGAATGCATTGTATAGATGTGGCTTGGTGGCTATTAGGAAATATGATTTTAACATCATTGAGATGACCTCAGGAGTCAAGTAGGGGTTTAGATTGATGGATTTGTATATTGGAGTGCATGTGACTCACATAGCCCAATGATAGAAAACAATGGGATATTATGATCTAATCATAGGCATGGATTGGTTGGAGGTGCATTCAATTCTGCTAGATTACATAAGAAAGTTACTTCATTTCTTAGATGATGAAGGGAAGGAAAATATCTTGAGAGGTACAAACATGGTTGTATCCTTGCAATTTGTATCATTATTGTAGTTGAAAATAAGGCCCAAGAAGGGCTACTAGATACATATTTTGGTGGCATAGTTTTGACTCAATATCCCATCTTGTCATAATTTCCAAATGTTTTTCTTGAAGAGTTGCATGGACTTCCTCCCAATTGTGATTTGGTGTTATTTGTTGAACCAAAGACCATATATAAGTTCCCTTATGCCCATGCTTGAATTTCATTAGTTGCAGATGCATATGAACAATTTTTTGGATTTAGAGCTAATCCAACCTAGCATGTCACCTTGGGGAACACCGATTATCTTTTGTGAGGAAGAAGGATGGATCCTAGATGTTGTGTATAGATTACATAGAGTTGAATATTAAGGCCACCATATATAATCAATATCCATTTCCTTATAGCTATGATTTTTTTTATTATATTAAAGGGGCCACAATGTTTTTTAGTATTGATCTATGATTGGGGTATGATAATGTATAAATAAAGGATGCAAATATCATGAAAACTGCTTTTACATTTTGATTTAAGAATTGCAGGCTTGTGGTGGTTCCTTTCAGGTTGACTAATGTGCCTATAGTATTAATGAATCTCATAAATAACGAATCTCATAAATAGTAAATTTCATAAATACCTAGACAAGTTCGTTCAGTTATTCCTTATTTCATAAGTACTTAGAAACTTTTGTTCAACTATTCCTTAATTATATATTAATCTATTCATAAACTCCAAAAGAGTACTTATATTTATGCTAAGCTCTCAAAATGTTCCTTCTTTCATATCGAGATCCATTATCTTTACGCATCATTTCCTCACAATGGATCTTGAAATGATTAAGGCCATTGGAAATGCGTTGACATAAATAATACATAGGATTTGCATAGTTTCATGGGTAATATGGTTTTCAATCCAACATTGGGTCATTAGGGTTTACCTAGGCCGAACCTAGCCTTGGAAAACAAATTACATTGGCGATTTCCATTTTTTCTCCATATGATGATTATGAATATTTATGATTATGATCATGAAGATTATGGTTGGGACCTGGTCTGGTCGGCTATGTGAAACTGATGGAAGTCGCTTAGCCTCTCCCCAATGGGGTGCATTTACAGGAAAACAACCAAGGGGAGTGATGAAAGGCTCTCTTGAAATGCGATATGTAACTGAATGCTTGTCCTTTGTCGATATGCATCGAGACTATAGAAAATTTAGTGTGAGGAACCATTTGAAAGATGCACTCAACACTCTGCATCTCATGGGAAATCAAGGAATTCTCCTAGATTCTTCTGTTCATGCAATCTTATCACAGGCCTGTGTAAACAACAAAGCTCTACCTCGAAGGAAAACAAGTTCATTCCCACATAATTCACATAGGATATGAATCCGGTGACACATTTTTAGTGAACAAGGTTTTTCTAGTATGAGCCAAGTGCAGAGTTTTGGCCGATGCTCACATGGTTTTTGGTGGACTGCTAAAGTGAAACATTGTCTTATGGACTGTCATGATCGCAGCTTATTGCAGGCGTGGGCTGCATGAGGAAGTGCTATCACCGTTTGATCGAATGCGGAGAGTGGGCATCCAGACAATTTCCTTCACCTTTGCCAGCATTCTCCCAGCCTGTCCAAGTTTGTTGGCTTTTAAATATGGTAAGGAATTTCATCATGAAATAATAAGAAGTGAAGTACAATCCAAATTTTTTTCTGGGAAACGGTTTTGTAGACATGTGTTGCAAAATGTGGTTTTGTAGAAGTTGAATGCAAAATGTTTGACAAAATGACTGAATGAAATTTGGTTTCATGGAATAGTATGTTTACTGGGTAAGCCCAAAATGGGTATTTCGATGAGGCTTTTAAGCTCTTTCAGAAGATGCCTGAAAGGAATGTGGTGCCATGGACTGCCATGATTGAAGGATATGTGAAGAATGGGATTTTCGACAAGGCCGTGAAACTCTTTAATGAAATGCTCGAGTGAAATGTGGTATGTTGGACTGCGATGATTGCAGGGTGTGTACATTTTAGCCTAAACAAACAGAGGTATTTTTTTTCTGAAAACCAACATACATAATTTAGTGTAGGTGGGATTGATTTGCAAAAATAGCAATGTTTTTATTTTTTTTATTTTTTTTATTTTTTTTATTTTTTTTTTTGCAAAATCCTGACTAACTCAAGGTGAGAAGAAATATGCAAACCTGCAACAAAAAATTCCTTTCTCACCACGGTCAGATCAAGGTGAGTATTATATGCAACATAGTATGGCTTAGCTAGCCTTGACAAACTTAAGGTGAGGAATTTGACAATTTTAGACTTTTGCATAGGTGGAGCTCATACTTATAGCCAAAACATACGTGCTGGCATCAACTGGATCAAGGATACAGTTACAACACTTCTTATTGTCCCCAACTATATCAAAGAGCAAAATTTCCCTTAAGCAATCGTTGTAGCAGCAAGGGGATCTAACATGCATCTCTAACTACAATTTCGTTATAAATGAATGTACACATCCAACCAAAAGTGCTAGAATACAACATTATACACAATTCTGGAGAAAAGATAATGCCATGGCACTTATGTAAATAACACCTAAAGTGAAACTGGATGTGCAAAACTTGAATCTTGTTGGTTTAAAAGAGTATATGCACACATTCACAAACATGAGAGTGAAGATAACATGGAAGATCATTTTAAAGTTCCAACAAATATATATTACAAGATTTGCATGATAGAGGTTACCCATGCAATACCTGCATACCACACTCTTTCAACTGCATGTAGAATCCATAAGAATATAAAGCTAGGGGAATTTGTTGCAGAATGCCTCATTGAATTGGATATCCAAAAAGCCACACCTTATGTGGCTCTATCAAACATCTATGCTGCAGCAAGACATTGGGATGGCATCTATGCTGCAGCAGGACATCTCACCGAGCAGGGCATTAACCTTGATAGCTATCTTCCATACTGGTTGAGCCTTCTCCTGAAAGATTCTGTGATTTCTTTCATTCCATATGCACCAGCAAATTAACTTGGGGAGTTTCAGCCAGCAGGCTCTAACTCCATTTTTGTGGTTCAAATCGCCTTGATACAGAGTTTCCCAACTAGTAAAATAGGCCTGAATTGTATCTGGCAAATGTACTCCACCTCCCAACAGCTTCAACACATCATCCCAAACCGAAATAGTATAGGGGCACTTTAGAAATAAGTGTCTGGTATTTTCTGAGGCTTCAGTACATAATGGGCATTGAAAGGGGCCGTCAATTCCTCTTTTCTCCAAGTTCTCACCGGTGAGCACTCTCTCATGCATCAGCAACCAAGTGAACATATCGATTTTTGGTAGAGTGCTGTAATTCCAGAGATTATTCCATACACGTGGGTTTACAAGCACATTATAATTTGCAGCGTATCTTTGATATCCCTCTGACGTTGAATAACTTCCAGTATGCCTCCCCCAGCCACGACGATCCCTCTTGGTTTTGGCTACCGGTGCCAGCCCAGCCAGATGGTTGGTAAGTTGCAATTTCTCAGCGTCTAGATCAGGAGGACAGTCCGTCATATTCCAGCTAGCCCATCGATTAGGCAACGTAGACTCCCAAATGGATATGTCCCATAGCGTGTTCATCCCCAGCACGACCAATCTCTCCTGCAGACGTGGAGTTTGGGGAGGGGTCTTCCCTAGAATTTTGTCATGCCAGAGATTAATCGATTTCCCATTGCCAGGGACCCAATACAATTCGTCTTTGAACTGTGGAAATGCTTTGAGACAGATATTGTAAATTGAAGAACCTTTCTGATTCACATGGGCGCCATCAAGGCATCTAAGCCTCAATCTACTGGAGTATTTGCCTTTCAACGCCTGACTTCACCAAGAGGGCTTGGGGGCGATCAAGTTCCAGAGCAGCTTGGCTCCCATAGCCAAGTTTTAGTTTCTAAGATCTCTGATGTAAAGACCGCCCTCTGGCCTGTGTAATTTAATTATTTTCCAGCTGACCAGTGCAAATTTTTTTCCTCCCCCAGCATTGCCACTTTTCCAGAGAAAGGATCTAACCAATCCTTTGATCTATGAGATTACTTTGGCCGGATCTAGGAGAAGAGAGCTCTGATAGAGTAGGTAGCTATTCAAGACTACCTTTATTAAGACTACCTTCCCAGCCAAATTTAACCAAATTGACCCCCAACCATGGATTTTCCTTTTGATTTTCTCCACAATTGGGTTCCAGGCTGAACTCTTGGGTTTGGATTTGAAGATGGGGATCCCTAGATAGTTGAAGGACTCATAGGAGACAACACCATCCACATTGAGAATCCGAGAGATATCTAGCATTTCTCTAGGATTGATATTCCATCCATAGATCAGGCTTTTCCTAAAATTGATTTCTCTTTCGGAGGCATGGCAATAGTGATTCAGTTCAGACTTGAAACGGTGGGCTATGATTTGACTGGCTCCCCCCAACAATATAGTATCATCCACGAATTGTGTGTGATTGATATATTTTGTGCCTCTGGCCATCCTCATTCCGGGGAGATCTTGCTCAAGCCTGGCATTTTCCAGCTGAAAGCTAAGTACAGAAGCCTGGATGGCATAAAGCAACGGGGAGAGCGGGAAGCCTTGCCTCAAACCTCTTGAGGCTTGGAAGAAAGGAGCAGCTCTGCGGTTGACTAAAGGGGCTATCCACGGCTTGCTGATACAGGCCTTGACCTAGGAGATAAAATCTGAACTGAAACCAAATTTCTGCATTACCTGAAGGAAAAAGGGGTGGCTGACTCTATTGAAGGAAGGGATGATTTTAGGGGCGAATTATAGCCCATAGGCAAATTTTAAGGGGTGCCCAAAAAAAGGTGGGCGAATTTTTAATATTAAAATGGTTTTTTTTTAATTTAATAAATTAGCCCATTTTTTATTTTATATATAATTTTCCCCAATTAAATAGCCTGTGCGGTTAAACTATGAAAATTCATACAATGGAATTTAGCCCACCCGTCGATGGGGAAAATCGGACATTCACCTGGATTTCTTCTATAATGGAGGTTAAATCGCCAAAAATTTCCAGTTTTGGAGGAGAAATGGAGATGGTTCGCCTGGATTTTATGGATGATAGGTTAAAAATTTGGTATTTCGCCCTTATTTATGGATCTTTGGGTAAACTTCTCTCAGTTCGTCCTTGATTTGCAGGTTCATGGACGCAGGACAATGTTCGATTTCAGGTGGTGGCCAGGCCATGGACGCAGGACAACGTTTGATTTCAGGTGGTGTTTTCCTTGGTTCGCCAAAGATGCAAGACAGACGGGGTTTGGACGCTGGACATGGTTTGATTCCATGTGGTGGTGGTCATGGCCATGGTGGTCCTCATTCTCCATTGACGTAGGACAGGGTTTCATATAAACATTTGAATATTTATTAGATTCATTTGATATTGAGATTCTAGATTTTAAAGCTTAGAGTCTTGAAAAACATGGATGGCCTAGGTGTTTGATGTTTAGATTATTCTGCATATTATGATGATGCCCTAGCATGAGATCTTCATGGGATATTGGTGATTGTGTGATTGAAGACTTACATTTTCCTAAATCTGCCATGCCAACTCAATTGCAAGAAGCCAAGCAGAATTTGGGGTTTCAACTCCTATGGCACGGCTGGATTTTGCACAGCAACAGGGTCAAATGACGAGTGGAGTGCCAAGACTGCTATTTCTATGGCCGCAGAGAAAGGTCTATGCTACAAAGAAACTAAGAATCTTAAACATTGGGTGGAGAGATTTGCTGGTCCATCTGCTGAATATATTCCTGATGGTGAGATAACTCTGGAGTAGCCTGTTTATGAATGTTTGTATTGCAATTAGCATGATGATGGATGGAAATTATAGCTGAAATTCATGATGGACATTCTGGTCAAAATCAGACACTTTCGAGAGCATTGCAGTTCATTCATGGAGAGGTAATCAGTCATAAAGAGTTAACATAACACCCAAAGTAAGAAATTCTTTGTTGCAATTTTGGCAACCGATTGAAGGGCTTAGAAGTTTGAGTCAAGGTGAGATGGTTGGCAGGAATAAGGAAGCTGTTATTGAAAGGACTAATTTTAAAAGCTATGTCAAAAAACTTGATGATAGTGAGAAAACCTGTTGTATCACTTACAGGCCAATTTGTTTGGTTTTTGCCAATGAACGATAGCTCAACTATGCCTACTACATCCAATGGTCAATTTGTGGTGACCAATTTCAGTAGTTTGAAAACCCAGCAAACTTGATAACTATATTCAGTGTTGCTTACAGTCATTCGCATCTTCACCTGATGTTTGGCCTGTTAATAATGGACCAGTCTATTAGAACTTTCAGGTCTCGCAAAAGAAGGCATGTAAATCGCTCCTCCTTTTAAGAGGATCCTGTAGCAGGAATGAGGCACTAACAAAATTGACCAAGGGCATTCATGGCAGCCTTAAATCAGTCTTAAACTCAGCAGAACAAGCTCTGTATAAGCAGAATTATCCTTGGCAGCACTAGCACAGAATTCAGTGGGCAATTTGTGGACTGTTTCACTTTCAAACTTGCAGTAAAAGGAGTATTAACAGATCTAGGTGTATATTTCAGCAACATATGTATTGGCTGTCCATAGCAGCAGCTCTAAATCTGCATTTTCTTTGTGTTAAAGGGGCCTGTTCTTGATTAGCATTCACCATAATGATGGCTGCAATCAACCTGCAGGGAATAGTTATGATGAAGACATTGAACCTTGTGGGAGCCTTTCCATTTGTTTGACGGACATCCACCCTTTTAAGTGTACACTGTGCATCCTTCATGGCCCTGTCATGACAGTGTCTAGTTTTTGAGGATCTTTGTACCTGGTTTGGAGGCTGTGCATTACTCTTTCGTGCTTCTTGGAGGATATTCATTTGAGAAAGCTTAGAGGTATTTTATATGTATTGGTGTTATTATTATATTTTGAAAAAATCCTCCTCTTCTCATAGTGCTGAAAGCATGTCCAGGGTATCTATTATGCCAAAGTTACCTAGAAATTGCATATTTATTAGATTCATTTGATATTGAGATTCTAGATTTTAAAGCTTAGAGTCTTGAAAAACATGGATGGCCTAGGTGTTTGATGTTTAGATTATTCTGCATATTATGATGATGCCCTAGCACGAGATCTTCATGGGATATTGGTGATTGTGTGATTGAAGACTTACATTTTCCTAAATCTGCCATGGCAACTCAATTGCAAGCAGCCAAGCAGAATTTGGGGTTTCAACACCTATGGCACGACTGGATTTTGCACAGCAATAGGGTCAAATGACGAGTGGAGTGCCAAGACTGCTGTTTCTATGGCTGCAGAGAAAGGTCTATGCTAAAAAGAAAATAAGAATCTTAAACATTGGGTGGAGAGATTTGCTGGTCCATCTGCTGAATATATTCCTGATGGTGAGATAACTCTGGAGTAGCCTGTTTATGAATGTTTGTATTGCAATTAGCATGATGATGGATGGAAATTATAGCTCAAATTCATGATGGACATTCTGGTCAAAATCAGACACTTTCGAGAGCATTGCAGTTCATTCATGGAGAGGTAATCAGTCATAAAGAGTTAACATAACACCCAAAGTAAGAAATTCTTTGTTGCAATTTTGGAAACCGATTGAAGGGCTTAGAAGTCTGAGTCAAGGTGAGATGGTTGGCAGGAATATGGAAGCTGTTATTGAAAGGACTAATTTTAAAAGATATGTCAAAAAACTTGATGATAGTGAGAAAACCTATTGTATCACTTACAGGCCATTTTGTTCGGTTTTTGCCAATGAACGAT
The DNA here is from genome assembly GCA_001517045.1 of Pseudotsuga menziesii. Taxonomy (NCBI): domain Eukaryota; kingdom Viridiplantae; phylum Streptophyta; class Pinopsida; order Pinales; family Pinaceae; genus Pseudotsuga; species Pseudotsuga menziesii. The sequence continues at coordinate 117,204 of LPNX010302449.1, forward strand.
AGCTCAACTATGCCTACTACATCCAATGGTCAATTTGTGGTGACCAATTTCAGTAGTTTGAAAACCCAGCAAACTTGATAACTATATTCAGTGTTGCTTACAGTTATTCGCATCTTCACCTGGTGTTTGGCCTGTTAATAATGGACCAGTCTATTAGAACATTCAGGTCTAGCAAAAGAAGGCATGTAAATCGCTCCTCCTTTTAAGAGGATCCTGTAGCAGGAATGAGGCACTAACAGAATTGACCAAGGGCATTCATGGCAGCCTTAAATCAGTCTTAAACTAAGTAGAACAAGCTCTGTATAAGCAGAATTATCCTTGGCAGCACTAGCACAGAATTCAATGGGCAATTTGTGGACTGTTTCACTTTCAAACTTGCAGTAAAAGGAGTATTAACAGATCTAGGTGTATTTTTCAGCAACATATGTATTGGCTGTCCATAGCAGCAGCTCTAAATCCGCATTTTCTTTGTGTTAAAGGGGCCTGTTCTTGATCAACTTATCATGTACACTCTTCCCTTTAATAATTCCATATACATCTTAAAACTTCAAGTTTTTATTCTAGCAAAATGCAATCAGATTTTCATAATGTTGTTTGGGATATAAATCCCATTTACCATCCTAAGGGGATGGGAGACCTTGACTTACAATATTGTCAAGATGGATTTGAATGAATTTGCATCCCTTTCTAGTTGGGTTGCTTTTCCCTGTTTTATTTGAGATATATTCCTTTTATTAATCAAATTAGAGACATCCATGTTGGTCTTTTTTGTATATACTATTGTCAATGCTTTCAACTCCTCATTGGTTCTAGTGTTCAGGATGTCTATTATATATTTGGAAATATCTGGATTTTTTTCCAACTAAGCCAATGTACTCTTGATATCTTTCATAGTAGTAGAAGCTAGGGTCACTCATATTCAACAATAGTGAAATAGATCCAATGCTTGGTGAGGGTGATGGCTATTTGATCCCAAACCAAGTGTTTTTCTCCTTTTAAAAGGGGATTCCATATGAGCTTATTTATAACGTGATCTACTTATTTTTGCAACTTGATCTTGGTCTCATGTAAGTCAGTGATGGCAGAGTGTATTTTTTGTGCCAAATCTCTTAGGAGCCCTACCTCATCTTCATTTTTCGTAAGTATTCTTTAACCTTGCTAAGTTCTAATTTCTTGAAGGTCATATCTCATAAAATGTTTGCAAGATAATCAGTTGGATAGGATAAAGACGATGAATGGAGTGCAATTCCCTTCGCAGATATTAAATTATAATTATCCAGTTTTAGATCATTGGATTCTTTCTCCAATATTTATACTTTCTCTTTGTATTCCTAAACAAATTTTACCATTTGGTCCTTCTCCTCTTTGGATTCCAATATATCTGATGTATGAACATGTCATTTTGTTGGGACTTTCAATTTCTTATTTAGAGATTGGATTCCATTATCCTTTTCCTTTAATAGGTTTTGCACAGGAGTGGGGTTTTATGGGTCTAATCCCCACTCTACTACCTTATACTCCATGAGCTCAGTAATTTTCAATTACTTGGACTTGTTAGCGACCTTATCATGCTTGAGTCATCTATCTATCATGTGAACTATATGCCGCAACTTGTTTACATTCATGGTTGATATGAGAACATCCCTAAAGATCATCTCCCTAGTATTCCTATTCCACTATATGTTATCAGTGGGACGCATTGAGGTCATTGATGTACTTAGTGGCCTTATACTTGTCAACAATACTATTTCCTTCTGTGCATGTTAAAATCCCCATGTTTTAAATCTATAGTAGACAACAACCTAGAATGCTCTCTTGTATAAATTTATAACTTAGGAAATAAATC
>LPNX010302456.1:13854-45040 GCA_001517045.1 Pseudotsuga menziesii
CACTTTATGACTTAAAAGTACTGGTACCACTACCTTGGTAAACTATGGGTTTTCATCCACCATAGAAAATGTGACAAATAAGCATTCTTAACTCATGCAATGCCACCTCAACCATGGGGGATGATGTCATCTACTAGAATGTAATTGGTTGATTTTTATAGTACATTTTGGTCCTTTTGAGGCCCATTTTGACCTCAAATTCTCTCTAATGATAGCTGGGCTGTTGTCTATGAAATAAATGTTGAATGACATTGCAAAACTTATTGTGATTTACTGTGATGGGATGTGGTTCGGAGTATGTTTTTGTAACACACTTATTTTTCATTAATATCCAATTCGCCTTGGTCAAACTGTCAACAGTTGGCAAATGTAAACTGATTTGTAAATCTTGTGCATGAATTTATGGTTAAAAAAGAAGCTAAGAGACAGCTTAATCTCCAATCCAGGTAAAGAAGGCCGAGATTTCCCAGATTTGGTCTGAGCACTAACTTCCCGTCCTTCTCGTTCCAAGCCCGATATGCAACCATCAAAGCGAATTGAAGCACATATTAGTACACTATCTAAGCTTTGGGTATAGCTAGTTACTCCTGAAGCAAGTAATCCTGTGTTTGTGCTAAAGCTGCATTTGCTCCTTTTGGTTTCAGAGTGAGTTTTGGGGACCAACCAATTCAATGATCTGACCATTTCTCATCACTGCAATTTTATCAGCTCCATTTCATCACTGAGTTCCATTTCTTTAAAGTTACAACTTTTTAAATTCAAAATGGCTGCCTAAACCAGCATGTCATGAAACATCATAAAACATGAGTTCATTATTATAAAACATGAATGGATGTTCATTATTAATTATTAAACATTATTAAAGATATAAAAGATATACTAGCAACAGTCATATTAATAAGATTAATATCTTTGAATAGTATTTATTTGACATATTGATCGAAGAATCAATAACATAGGGAATGACTACATTAAGAAATTCAATTATTTTAGAGTTCACATGTTCAATGGATCTAGAGTTGACATATTGAGTTGCATGTTCTAAAAGTGGTGATTGAAGTTGAGGTTAAACTAATAGTTGTATCTAATAATCCAATAGTTAAAGTTGAAGTTTATTTTTTGTAACTATCACCAATTATACTTTATCAATTTTAACTAAGTTATTTCTTATTTTTTGAAATTTTTAATTATAAATTTTGGGCACACACAATCAATCTAGATAATACTGGTGTATCATTGTCCACCCCGAAATTTTGAAATATATACATCTATCCACTTAATTAACATTTTGTAAAATATGCAAGTATATTGTGCATCAAGTAATGTACTTTATAAATCAGTTAGGATGTTGTTCATATAATTACTTTATTTTTTATGTATTTTTTAATGTTTTTGATATTAAGTTTGAATTTTTTTTCTTATAATTGTGACTTGGTTTAGTTTGTTTTCTATGTTTTTAACAAATTTATCTTGAATTTTTTAAGCATCAATGCAAGTGGATTTTATAGATAGTATAATAATATAAATAGCACTCTACTCTTTAGAGAAAATAAGTATTTATTATTTTTCTAAAAAGTGTTTTGAACTAGATAAAACAATTAAAAGTTAAAAGTTAAGAGGGTTCCTCTTTAATAGCAATGCAGTTAGTTTTGTTAATTGTTAAATTTAATTGTTTAAGTTGTTTATCATGGAGTTAAAGTGTACATTTACTCATCATATGTGAATACTTTATTTAAATATTTAGTCCTAGTATTGTTGAACCATCTTATATATGGATTTCAATGGATTTGATGCTTATATAGAGATTGAAAGATAGAGTAGAGACATAACTCTAAAAACCTATTAACAACTCTCAACAAGTCAAGCTAATTCACTTGACTAGGATCATTTTCGCAAAAATAAAAACATTTATTAGTAATCATTTAAATAATAACTTTAGTACCAAGGACCTCCAAATATTATTAAGCCGATTTTAGGCAGATTTGAAGGTGAGTATGTGATAGTATAGAGTGCTTATATAGTGTTGAGTATGACATATTTCAAAGTGATCTTATGATAGTTTTGAAGGATGATAGTGTTGAGTATGACACAAATTTTGATGAGATCTTATGACCATGTTAAATAGATTGTGATGCAATATTTAAGATGAGTATATCAACAAAATTTTAGATGTTTTTAAAGTTTGTTAGAGCCTATACAAAATATCCCCAAAACATGGCACCAAAAAACTCCAAATATGAAACAATAAATACATAAATATCATACTTTATGTGTATTTAATGTTTCAAACTAAATTGATAAATGTTCAAAAAGAAAAAAAAGTATTTTATAGTTATTCACTCCCCTTCGCACTATGAACATAAGTTCAAAAGCTACAACCCATCCTAAGGAATATTTATATTGAGTCACCTAGGTTTCAACAACAATATCCTAGTTTAGTTTAGAAGTAGAAATTGAAATAATCATTGGAACATTGATCCAATAAGTACAAAATTAAGGAATTACTAAGTATATCATCAAGTACAATAATCTACAAACTTAATAAATGTTCTACATCTGGTGAAATGTCCACAAAACAATTGTGTTTTTGTTTGAAGGTAACGCGTATGTTATGCCTTACATACTGAGATGTTACATTTCTATTGTTATGTTAGTGTTTTCATTGTTGTATGGAGTAATTGATTATTAGATTGATATAAACAAATTTAATGCTTATTACCCAATTATTAATATAATTAATATATTTTTTATTTGTATGCATGTTACATACACATCTTTCCTAAGCTAGAAAGTGTCTTTCACACAATTATCTCTTCAATTTTTTTTTATCAATTAATATATTAACAACAACTATATTAATAAGATTAATATGTTTGGAATAAGTTAACAAGCATATATTTACACATAAACATATATTTACACATTGTCGTATTCCAAACATATTAATCTTATTAATAATAATTATTGCTCGCAACTTTTTGTTTTTTCAACAGAATAGAAACGAACGAATTATGTTTGATGTACTGCTCAATCCAATGAACCAAATCACTAGGATCTACAATCTAGTTGCACTATGGTGTAATCTCCTTTACTACTGGTTAATTCGTGGAGATATCATGATTGCTCTGCGATCATACGGTCCTTTCTAGCAAATACTTCCATGGAAACTATCCTTGCAACATTTCAATAAAACTAATGCATGGCATTCCTTTACAATTATCTCAGATCTTTTATCTGAAACGTATCACAATAATTTCGGTAACACATTTTCTTGAGTCGTGTGATTTCTTTTTGGTAGTTATGGATTTCTTGTAACTGGAAAATCATCATTAATTCACAGAATGAGTTGATAACTTGGTGTAATAAGGTTTAAAATGGGGTTTTAAAAGATATAATAAAATATTATGAGTTTGTCATTTTGTGAGGAAGATATATTAGCAACTTACCTTTTACACTACAATTTATGCAAGCCATGATTAAATTAAATTGAAAAGTTGTATATAAATAAAATTAATTAATAATGTAACTAAAAATTAAAAAATATGAATACAAATAAAGATTAGCTTCTCAAAAGAAAGTTTTATCCTTCAACAATTAAGATTTTAAGATTTTGAATATATATATTAGCTCTAAAATATTTGAATCACCCTTTTAACTTTTTACTTTCCAAAATTATATATTATATAATTTCTTAAATTATTTTATTAAAATATAATATATAATATATTAATAAAATATACTTAATATCTTATATAACATGTGAACTCTAAAATAATTGAATTTCTTAATGTAATCATTCCCTATGTTATGTTTTTTTAATACTTAATTATTTTTTCAATATCTGTGAACATTTTAAATATAAGAGTTTTAACATGTATTAAAAGTATAAACAATAAAAAAATTAAATTTATGTAATACAAACTTAGATGGATATAATTTTTTTTGCCAAAAATTATGAAAGGAAACTTAATTATTATATTGAAATAACTTAGAAATAAGTACTTTACTTTATGATTTCAAAAGTATTTATAAAACTACCATGGTTAACTATAGGTTCTCATCCACCATTTAAAACATTGTGACAAATAGTGTTTTAACTCAAGCAATACCACCTCAACCATGAGGATGATGTCATCCTCTAAAATGTGAATGATTAATTTTTGTACTACAATTTTTTGTTTCGAGACCCATTTTTTACCTCAAAATATCTCTAATGTATCTCTTCATACATGTGCTAATATCTTTCAATAGAATCTCTTATGTAGATGCTCCTTTCCATTGCCACGTTAAAAACTCAACCAAGATAATAATAAAAAACTGTTATGATGAGAAAAAAGAAAAAAATAATCCTTTAACTAGAGTAAAGAAAATAAAATTTGAAGCTTTGCATTGTTTGCAAATTTTAAATTTGCCTTTGTTCTTTTGTTAATGAATCAGGGTTGATTCCTCAAAATATTTTGCAGTCGTGGCAGACTATCCCTTTTCTAGCGAATGGTGGTGCATTCCACAACAATAACGTGGAATTTCTTGTTAAAATATGTGCATTAGACCAATTGGCATTTTTTTGTAAAAGAAATAAGAACATTAAGATCATTAATATAACTACAACAACTGGCATTACTACAAGCTGCAGAACACCCAGTTCAACTGTAACAACTGACGATACGAGGTTGTAGAACTGGCAGGTTGCAAAATTTGCCCATCAATCATTCAATAACTAAAATAATTTCCTGTTGAATTCACAGTTCAATAATTAAAATAACTTCCTAGTGCTTTAACTAAAGAAATGGATGATACAAAGTTGCATAACTCATTGTTAAATTATTAAATAATCGAAACATGAACTTATTTTTTAGCCATTTCAATTATGACCCCCTCTTAATAATTCAACCATCAATTTATATAAAAACTTGTTAATGTCAACCTTTGGATGAGAGAATAGATGGTTTTAAAAAAAACTACACACATAAAAACCCCCAGTCTTCATAAGCATAGCAACATCCAAATCATGCTCATTTCAACAATCAATCAATTAACAAATTCACCTAGCTCTTCATCGATTAGAGAGAGAAATCACATCTATGAACATGAAACCATGAATTAATAGACGATCAAATTACAATGTTTTCCACTATTGTTCTATTCCAACTAGAGAGACTAATTTTTCTAGATTTATTCTATCTAGGATTTTGCAGAGAAAAATTAAATTGGAATTTGAAAATTATCATTCAAGTTTGTTGCGGGATGTAAATGTTTTTACAGTTTTGTCCAAGCAAAACCCAAGATGTAATATGTTCTTAGACTCTCGTCCAATTCTTGATCAAACCACATCTGAAAAAATGATTCAAATACATGAAAATGAACCATATCATCAAAAACTAATTGAAATGCTTAGAGAACAAGGAAAATCCGAACTTTCCATATGGCAAAATTCCAAGATAAAAAAATTCCTACATAAGTAAACCACTTTGATTTTTTAATGTTGCATATGGGAGAATCTAGACTCTAATATTTTGTTTGTTTCTGCGCAACAAATATCCTGCTATGCACTCTACACCACACCAATATTAGCAATTTTAAAATTGAATTTGATAACATATATCACATTTTTGGGCTATATCAAAGAAAAATACACAGAAGCCAAGGTGGCGTATCGATGGAAGAGTTACAAGAATTTCGTTCCGCTTCCACCTAACAAAATTATTGCTTCTGTACTACAACCCCACCAGTATTCCATTCCGCTTGAGTGAGATATAAGGCTAAATGCAAAACAATTATCAATGAGACTCCTAACATCCTTTAAAAAGACTTGAAAACCTAATTAATATCCATAAGGAAAACTTAAACATGCCATGCGAATTGTATGTTAGCTAGATGCCTAACTACCATATGGAGGAGTTTATTAGGAGTTCGAATGATTTTATTAGGACTTCAATTGTTATATGACTGCACATTAGCTAGACTCCTGATGCCAAATGCAGTTAGACTAAGCCTTAAGCAATTAGAGTTGAAGTTAAGCTAATAGTTGTACAATCATTGGAGTGAAGCTAATAGTTGTAGGGCATCCGCAAGAAGCTGCTACCTAATTATGATGCAATGGGAGCGCGCAGGCGAGCTTAATCCACAACGTGCATGAATTGCTTAGATGCGTGCACGCGCTCCCGCTTCGGAGTGACAAACCTCCACGCCGGATTGCTAACGTGGGCAATAAGAGTGCGCACACACGCTCCCGCTTCGGAGTGACGAACTTGCACGTCGGATTGCCAGCGTGGGCAATAAGAGCACACACGCGCATGTGGACGTCCACACGCATTTAGACGCGCACCCGTTTTGGGCGCGATAGCAAACAGGGACGAGCACGCGTCCCTATGTATTAAAAAAATAATGGGCATATTGTTTTTTAGCAACCCGCGAGTGCGCAAGGAGGAGCCAACAACCCCCAAGGACACGAATTCGGCCCCGAAGGAGACGAATTCGACCCCTAAGGAGCCCAACTAACTTGTGCAAATCGCCTAAAACGATGCTGGAGTAAGGTAAATAGAGTAGGAATGCAAATTTTTTTGTTTATTTCATTGTTTTTAAAATAAAATACAAAATTAAAAAAGAAATGAAAATCAATTGAAATGGGCAAAATTTGATACTGCAGGTACAAATTACCTAACCACAATGACCAATACCAATGAACCATCCAAAGAAATGAATGAAGCAAACCAAACAGAGGAACCAAACTCCGAATTAAACGAAGAAACCCCTAATTAAACGAAGAAGAAAACCCCAAAGATAAATTACACGGGGATTTAAACCAATTAAGAATTTTGAGTAATGAATTGAAGAACACGAGGAAACCCTCTCGGGTTTCCCTCGCCACATCAATACAAAACATTATAGAATCTATCAACATTGCCCACAGTGAGATAACCAGTTTGAGTGAATATAGGGCTCAAATGAGAGAGCATTATAGCACTGGTATATCCAAAGAGGATATAAAAAACCTGAATATCACAAAATCCCAACTGTGGAGCAAATTTATAGATCCTAGAACAAGACATCCTCTAGATGTGAGGAAGAGGCGAGTTTGCATGGGCTGGTGTAATTACCAGCCATGGAGAGAAAACTGGAGGAAGAGATGGTTCATGGTATTTGACAAGCCTCCATGCAACAATGTCGAGGTCCCATGGTATTTTCTTAAGAAATTGTGGGCTGAGTTTGTGTTAGGGTTCCATGTGAACTACTTCGACATCATGGAGTTCCAAGGCGTTAGTTTTGGCTTAGCCCAAGATCGACCTCACGCCCATTGGAACCCACTCAGAGGACCTGCTGCACCTAGGCGAGAGCCAAACCTGCCTCCTCAACCCCCTGGGTTAGGTAGTGGGCTAGATGAGATCCATGAGTCCGTCAGACATGCCACATGGCACCTTCGCAAGCATACCGCATTTGTGGCTATGTCCTCGCAGAGCGAGTAGGACCCCCCCGAGAGACACACTTCTGCACGGTCTACTGGTGGTGGGCGAGGGAGAGCAAATACAGGTGGTAGCCAGGTGGATCCATCTATCTCGACGAGACCAGTGCCACATCATTTTTCTCATCGTGGGCATCCATGCCGGGTTCCCACACAGGAGCATGGCACAGAGAGCTACCTACACCAGGTTAGCCATTGTTTTATTTAATGTCATAATTTCTAATAAATTTAACTTAGAATCAGATGTTGATGACTTGATTTTTTTTAATGTACAACTATTCAATGCCGAGTCTCCAACACATGGGTGGGAGGATGCTGGTTCCTTCAACCTAGATGGAGCCATGGCAGCTGCAGAGGACATCGCAACACCATACACACAGGTAGTTTTCTTTCAGTAATTAAATTTAATGTTAGTAGTTAATCTTGTCGTCCAAGATATGTGTCTCTCTTGTAATTTGTTTTAATATTTGCATCGTGTTTATTGTTTATTGTTATTGCTCCACCATCCTGTTTTTCTAACAAGGTCATGAGAGAAAAAAAAATATTCTACCACACTATCTTAAAATTCATTAAATTCCTTCAAAAATGGATGAAATGTTCTCTTACCTTAATTGGTAACAAACTAGGAAGTATGTTTGACATTGATGAAAAAATGAGGGACCTAGAAAAAACTTACGTGGAAAACATTTAAATGGAGATGCACCAAGATGATGGGTTAGATAATTAAATTGGTAATTAATGAATTGGGTCTTAGTTGTATTGTCAATAATTGAATATGTGAAAATAACCATTATTTGCTCAGTATGCTACCTATAATAGAAACTTAGAATAAAATGCACTAAGAAGGGTATTCTCTATTAGGATACCTTAAAAAATTAGGTTTGAAATAGGAGGAGAAGAGAACTCATAGCCATGTCAACTCTCTAGACCAGAAAGGAAATGAAGCATAAGCAAGGTTTACTAGGGCTAACTAGTCAACTAATTCATATATAAGGAAACTTTAGCATCAATAATGGATACAATTTTCAAAGATATAGTTAGGGAAAATATGACAAACACTTACCCTACAAATCATCCATCCTTTGATATTGCACAAGACAAGCATATAATTTTTTAATATCATTTCAAGGATCGACGAGAAATTCTAAGGAGTGAGCCCATAAATGTTGTGGATATTCTCTAAAATAGAGAAAAATATAACATCACTTGAAATCATAATTTAAAAGAAAAATTATTATGCAAGTTTGGGACTGTTATTATCACCATCATATCATTGATGTTTATGTTGCTTGATTGATTTGTGACTTCTATTGTATCACTAAATTAGTTCTTGTCAATCATCGCATATTTATTTAAATTGTTGGCCCATGTTTAGTTAATATTTACTAATTGAATCTAAATATTTTTGTGCAAATGAACAGGTGTCCGTAGGATTGAGTGACCAACCATCCCCACCAGGGATCAGGAGATCCCCTCGTGAGCAGGTATCTTGTAATAAAGTATAAATTTAATTTTACTTTTGATGGCTGAGATTCGTATAGTTATATTTTTTATGTACTAATACATGATTCCATGAATATGTATGCAAGTCCCACCACATAGGCACGTCGATGTCACTATGTCTCCATTGACTGCCTTTTTCCCACCATATATGCCAGGTGTAGCCCCTGGCATACATGTCCCTTTCCCTGCATCCCTCCCAACCCCGTTCCATCCATCCTTTTCCCCCCACCCATCACCACACTTCCATCTAGTTCCCTGCCCCCCGCCCCACCCATCCACCCCCTCCCTTGCAGTTTCCCATGTTTCCACCCTCCCCCCTCCCCCCTCCGACTACATTACACCATCCATCCACATTCACCCATCCCTCCACCCCATCCCAAACCTCATCCCCCTCCTCCATATTCCCCCACCACCCTCGTTTCTTCTTCCAAGGTGGCTCGTTCCATTCTACAACCAGTTGGCGTGTATCGTCGTACATCACCACTTTGCCCACTCTAGTCCACGCCCTCTCCCACCATTTCCCCTAGTGTTGTATCCAACATCGATGTGGCTACATCCTCTGCTATGTCATCCACCCTAGCATCAGAGCAGGTTGTACATCCCACTGCTCCACCTGCGACCCCTGAGGACCAAAAGATTGCTCCACCTACCAGCCCCTAGGACCAGCCTGTTGTGTTCACGGTGAGATTGATTAGTTTATTAAAATCTCATTCAATATTAATGAAAATTAACATAGCAGTAAATTGTATGAGTTATCTTACTGTTTAAATGTTGTAGGGTCGCATTGCCGAGAGACTTGGATCACAGAGGAGGGTAGCCCGCTCACCACTTACGGTCTCGTCTCAGGTGAGCTATTTAAAATTTGAAAATGTAATTTTGATATTTAAATTGTGTTTTATACTTGTATAATTTCCTGTAGGAGTTGACATTTGATTGTTGTCATTTCAGAACCCAAGGGGAGGTGGTCGAAACAGCCGGAAGAACTGAGCTTCCTCTAGCTCGAAGAAGAGGAAGATCGATTTTGGAGTTGGACCTGGGAGCCCTGAGGGTGGACAGGAGGATTGAGAGAGCCTCCTATGTACACTAGCCATGATGTGGCATTTTGGCATGAGTTGCCATATTTTGTATAGGTCACAAGTTGCCATATTTTGTATACGACATGAGTTGCCATATTTTGTATATGATTGGAAATTTTTGTATATTAATATATCATTTTGTACTTCTTTACAGTAGTAGTTTACAATTGATGCGCTTGCAATACTTATTGTTGATGAAGCAATAAATTCTGTATGTTCACAATAAAATGCATAAAAAATTTAACATTGTAGGTTAGTTAACAAAAAAATACACAAATGCATAAAAATACAGTCTTATTCATTGTCCAAATTGCAATAGAAATCACTTGTTTGCCTTTGGTATTTACATAGTAATTCTAACCTTTGTCCTTCTACTCCATTTTCTATCCTTGACTAACCCTAGGATTGTCTATCAAACTAGACTGTAATAATACTTATTAGGCAGCCAGAAGACGCACCTAAACCATTCTATTCTAGCCTAACCCTTGCTAAAACCCTTGCCATAGACTCCTACCTTTCCCTCTCTCTAAAGCAAGGCTTATTCCTTTCATTTCCACACTACTTAGACCCCCACGACTCTCTCTTATCTCTTACTGTAATATCCATTTTGGACAGCCCTAGAACACCAATAACTCATCCTAAGCTTCCCTAACTTATTCAGTGTAATATCCTATTTAGGGCATCCCTAATAGCCTTCTTACTTACCTATCATATCCTAAGGTCACTTCCTTGCGTTCCTATCTTACCCTCTCACTAATGCCTCACCTAAAATTTCTCCATAACCCAATTTAAAGTGGCACAAAGACACCCTAAAGGGACTACATATAAACAATCATTCCCATCCATACTTAAACAAATTTGACAGTGGTATATAAACATCCATAACTTGGCAAAATACTAGAAAAGTCCTTGAATTGTTTGCAAGTCATTGTGTCATCAAAAGCCAAGTGAATATACTTCTTATCATTCCTACTTGACTAAACATTACATCTTGGACTGTCATAAGAAATTTTACTTGACTGGAAATTGCATCTTGGACTGTCATAAGACATTTTACTTGACTGGAAATTTGATTTTGTTTAACAGTCCCATTGGCTTGGAAACTTGTCACTTATAAAATTGTTTATCACTGATGTTTACTTAAAAAGATTGTACCTTTGTTTGGAAAAGCTAAAAAGTGAAATATAGGACTGTCATAATGCTAAATGCTTGGCTGGAAATACTTTTATGTCAGTTGCAAGAGAGGTTGACTTTCTATGATATGATGATAACTTCCCATCAACACCACTAACATGCTTCAACCACATGCATAATTGAAATGAAAACATCCCATCACGATAACGTCCCATAAATATTGTTCTTCCTTGATAAATAAAAAATGAAACAAGTTCATGAATATGTGTCTTCTATAGCGATCTATTGAGCACTTGCAATTTTAACGAGCTATTGTACTTGTTGCAATTTTAACGATTTAAGGGTTAGCATGCATAACCTAGGGTTTAGAATCAATGAGGAAACCCTAACCCTAACTGAAGTTTAAAGGTTAGCATGCATAACCTAGGATTTATAATCAATGAGGAAACCCTAACAGGTAATATCCTATTTAGGGAAGCCCTAATAACCTTCTTACCCACCTATCATAGCCTAAGGTCACTTGCTTGCCTTCCTATCTTACCCACTCACTTCCTATCTTGTCATCCCTATTGATCCTTCCTTTGGTAGTGACATGTTCTCTTTGGGTGTACAATCATGGTTTGAAGGGTCATTTTGGCTAGCAAGTTCCTTTTATTTCAGAGGATTTTCCTTAGTCATCATCTTGATGGCCTACACAAGTGCATGATGACCTATCCAAAGGTCTGCACTTAGGAAATCTAACAAAATAAACACCATTAAATTTTACTTAACAAATTCAACCCAAAATTATCTCAAATTAGCATGCATAACCAATGCTAGAATCTACCCAATCATAAAGATAATATAAGATAAAATTCAAATCTCCACACTAGAATTGTTTTCCTCGTTAGGGTTTATAAACCCTAATCATCTTTCATCATAAAAGCACATGGCATTTCAAGCAAGTCTAGCTAGGGTTAGCATTTCAGGCATGTAACTATTCATCAATTACAATAGTGTTATCTAGGGTTTAGGATAACAAAGAAATTCAATTTATAACCTAGGGTTTAATTCAATTATAACAATTTGATCATTTGAGTATTGTTCCTAGCATTTGCACACATTGGTATTTGCATTTGTGAACATATGAAATAGTAAGTAGTTCATATTAGTCCTAATAAAATTATTTCATGTATGTGCATAGCCTAGGTATAGGGCCTTTTGGTTTTTACTTAAATGATACTAACCAATCTAATGATATATACCTAAAGAGGTCATAAAACCCTAGTTCCATCTCATAACTTGTGAACCCTAGTTATAATATGCAATTTGTAGTTCATGGAACCCTTGTTGGTTTTCAATTGTAAGTGTAGCCTAGGGCTATATGGCCTTTTGGTTTCTACTTAAATGATACTAACCAGTCTAATTTGATCTTCAAACCTAAAGAGTTCATAAAACCCTAGTTTGTAGTTCCATGTATCAATATGTGAACCCTAGTTTTATTATGTAGGTTGTTGGCTTATATTCTAGTACATGAATAATTTAATGCTGCAACATGTGCTTTCTTAGTGATATCTAGACACACTGGGCCATGAAAACATGAGAGGGGGGGCCATTCTCAACCCAAGTTATAGCATGCAATTGTAGAACATGAAACCCTAGTTGGTTTAGGATGTGTACATGTACATGTGTTTCTACTTCCATCTCATAACCTATAAAGAGTTCGCGAAACCCTACCAACTAATATAACATACCATAACATAATATACCATAGCATACTAACATCATACCATACCATACCCTACAATACTAACATCATAATACATACCCTACAATACCCTATGATACTAACATCATACCATGTACTAACATACCATACCATACCATACTAACATATAACATATCATACCATTCTAGTTCCATCACATAACTTGTAAAGAGGTCATAAAACCCTACTTCCATCTCATAACTTCTCAACCCTAGTTATAGCGTGCAATTGTAGATCATGAAACTATAGCATGCAATTGTAGTTCATGAAACCCTAGTATGCAATTGTAGTTCATGAAACCCTAGTATGAAAGTCTCAACGAGATTGTAGTTCATGAAACCCTAGCATTGGATCGGTACCCATTGGAGAGGGGGTGTGTTTCTCTTTTCCATCTCATAACTTGTAAAGAGCTCATAAATCCATATTTCCATCTCATAACTTTGCAACCCTAGTTATAGCATGCAATTTGTAGTTCATGAAACTATAGCATGCAATTGTAGTTCATGAAACCCTAGTATGCAGTTGTAGTTCATGAAACCCTAGCATGCAATGGTAGTTCATGAAACCATAGGTGTGTTTCTCTTTTCCATCTCATAACTTGTAAAGATCTCATAAATCCATATTTCCATCTCATAACTTCTCAACCCTAGTTATAGCATGCAATTTGTAGTTCATGAAAGCCTAGTTGGTTTTGGATTTGTAGATGTACATGTGTTTCTACTTCCATCTCATAGCTTTTAAAGAGGTCGCAAAACCCTAGTTCCCTCTCATAACTTCTCAACAATAGTTTAGCATGCAATTGTAGTTCATAAAACCCTAGTTGGTTTTCAATTTGTACAGGTACATGTGTTTCTACTTTCGTCTTATAGCTTTTAAAGAGGTCAAAAAACCCTAGTTCCATCTCATAACTTCTCAACCCTAGTTATAGCATGCAATTGTAGTTCACAAAACCCTTGCTGGTTTTCAATTTGTACATGTACATGTGTTTCATCTCATAACTTCTCAACCCTAGTTATAGCATGCAATTGTAGTTCATGAAACCCAAGTATGCAATTGCAGTTCATGAAACCCTAGAATGCATTAAGATATCCACACTATTATTGTTTTCCTCATTAGGGTTTATAAACCCTAATCATCTTTCATTATAGAAGCACATGGCATTTCAGACAAGTCTAGCACTAGTTTCGACGTCAACATGTCTATCCTAGGATGATTTCTCAAACCTTAGGTCTTTGTCTATTGCATCAACACAAGCACCAAGACCTTCATGGAAAATCAACTAAACTTAAAAAAATATTCTTCTAAGCAAGGAATAAAAAGAAGCTTGAGACTTATCAAGTTAAGTTTTCCATGGTCTTTCCCTAACCTCCATGTATCACACAAGAACAAGACTGCAGTATCACCAAAGACATTACCTCTTTTCTTTGTATCTTCTACAGGGTTGGAACCTGAATTCTACCTCCTTTGACTTGACAACAAGAGCTATATATCCTGCAAGACAACCATCAATTCCTCTAGTATTATATCTCCTTCTCTAAGGTTTCCTTACATATATAAACCCTAGTGTCCTCATGCGTATCCAAGTTTCATCATGTAATGCATTCCTCCTCTAGTTGTGTACCACATCTTCTTGTTCCCAATGCTCCTCAACATATGTGTCAGAGGTGGTTATAATGCTACAATGCTTATCCTAAATATGTGTGCCAAGGTGGTTACTATGCTCATTTGTTCTCCTCAACATGTGTGTGAAGGTGGTCACTATGGTACAATATTTCACTTATCTTCATCCTAATATCACAAGGCAACCCAACAAAATAAACCCTAGTCCAAGTGTACATTAACACCATGAAGATACATCCCTTTAGGGCACTCTTTCCAAGCATATAACATATATAGAACCTCTTATTACAACAAATTACAACATCAATAAATCTATTGAGAAAAACCCTAGTTTACGAAACCGATGCACAGTGGAGTCATTGGGCCATGAAAACATGGTGGAGAGGGCCCTCTAGAGGTTATGGCATGCCAAGAGACCAATGGAGTCGACGGCTCGTCGATCTGACCTCCGGTTGCCAAGTTATATCGAGTTGCAAGTCGCATGAAAATGTTGTTCAGGGACACTTGGTCACTCTCGGTCCGAGAGCGAAAAACCAAGCGAAGTAGCAAGATTGCATGTCGTTGGCTCCAACAGGTGTAAATGGCCAATGTCAACATGGGAACATCACCAAGACTAGCACGGAGGAGGGTTTTTCAGAGTTGACCCACCAATGCAAGAGTTGCATTGAAGGAAACTGAGCAAAACCCTATTTTACAAAACCAATGCACAGTGGAGTCACTGGGCCATGAAAACGTAGTGGAGAGGGCCCTCTAGAGGTAATGGCATGCTAGGAAACCAACGGAGTCAATGTCTCATCGATCCGACCTCCGGTTTCCGAGTTGTGTCGAGTTGCAAGTCGCATGAAAATGTCGTTCAGGGACACTTGGTCACTCTCGCTCCGTAAGCGAAAAACCAAGCAGAGCAACAAGATTGCATGTCGTTGGCTTTGACAGGTGTGTATGGCTAATGCCAACATTGGAACACCACCAAGACTGGCATAGAGGATTTTTTTTTCTGAGTTGACCCACCAATGCGAGATTTGCATTGAAGGAAACTGAGCAAAACCCTGGTTTATGAAATTGATACACAGTGGAGTCTTTGGGCCATGCAAGCACGGTGGAGAGGGCCCTCTAGAGGTAAAGGCATGCCAGGAGACCAATGGAGTCGATGGCTCATCGATCCAACCTCTGGTTGCTGAGTTATGTTGAGTTGCAAGTCGCATGAAAATGTCGTTCAAAGACACTTGGTCACTCTTAGTCCAGGAGTGAAAAACCAAACAGAGCAATAAGATTGCATGCCATTGGCTTTGACAGGTGTGTATGGCCAATGCCTACATGGGAAAACCACCAATACTGGCACGAAGGAGGGTTTTTCAAATTTGACCCACCAATGTGAGAGTTGCATTGAAGGAAACTGAGCAAAACCCTAGTTTACGAAACCAATGCACAGTGGAGTCATTGGGCCATGCAAATGCGGTGGAGAGGGCTCTCTAGAGGTAATGGCATGCCAAGAGACCAATGGATTCGACGGATCGTCGATTCGATCTCTGGTTTTCGATTTATGTCGGGATGCAAGTCGCATGAAAATGTTGTTCAGGGACACTTGGTCACTCTCGGTCCGGGATGACATGTTAATTGTTGGGCATGGTAAGAGCATTATTAAAAGGTTGAAGAAGGGCTTTGGAAGTCAAATTTAAATGAAGGATTTGGGTCCAACACAACAAATATACATACATGGGAACACCACCAAGACTGGCACGGAGGAGGTTTTTCAGAGTTGACCCACCAATGCGAGAGTTGCATTGAAGGAAACTGAGAAAAACCCTAGTTTACGAAACTGATGCACAGTGGAGTCACTGGGCCATACAAATGCAGTGGAGAGGGCCCTCTAGAGGTACTGGCATGCCAGGAGACCAACGGAGTCAACGGCTCGTCAATCCGACCTCCAGTTGCTGAGTTATGTTCGGCTGTAAGTCACATGAAAATGTCATTCAGGGACACTTGGTCACTCTCGGTCTGGGATGACATGCTAATTGTTGGGCATGGTAAGAGAATTATTAAAAGGTTGAAGAAGGGCTTAGAAAGTCAAATTGCAATGAAGGCTTTGGGTCCAGTGAAGGGTGTCTATTGAATATACATGCATCAAACATTTTCACTTGAAAGACACATTCAAATAATTCAATCTCTAATTAAAAAGAAAAGAAGGAATTGAGAATGCAAATGATGAAAATTTGTATTCTTGCATAGCTTTAGTGGCTGAAAAGAAGTAGTGTGAAAGGGATGGAGAAAATAGTCATTTGTCTCTAGTCAAAATAGTCAAATGTAGAGAATCACGTGCTTGTGCAAGCTAACATGTCAAACTCTGGATGTCAGTTCCATGAGTGGTTGAAATTGATAGCTACTATTAAAAGACAAGACGATAATGATAACTTACTCTGCTTTCTATGTGAACTCTACAAAATCCTTTCCCTTTCCATCTATATCAATGTCATGTCTGAATATATAGCATGTATAAGTACTTATTACCAAGATGGTGCATAAAATAGATCATACTTGGTAATAAGTATTTGTACATGCTATATATTCATACATGACATCGATATAGATGGAAAGGGAAAGGCTTTTGCAGAGTTCACATAGAAAGCGAAGTAAGTTATCATGATCGTCTTGTCTTTTAATAGTAGCTGTCAATTTCAATAACTCATGTAATTGGCATCCAAGTGGAGTGTAAGCACAATTACCCAATCTCATTCAATATAGCCAGTTGGATCCTCTTTGTTGCTAATTGCCTCCATCAATCTCTCGTGCTCTGAATGAGGCAAGAAGTAACGTACCTTGGTTGAGTTCTTTGTTGACATTGTCTATAGATGGATGTTTGTGCCAAAAACCAAGTTTGTGAAGTGACAGACCACAGAACCTAGTCTGTAATCCACGAATACATGCCCCTAGTTCTTCTTGATTTCCCATCTAGTGTAAGATATTCACCCTCAACCACCATCGAGCCAATAGGAAATTCATTGCCTTCATCATCAATCAATGATCTGTTCAAGATTTGTTTACCTCAAATGTATCATGCCAACCAATAATCTGTGCCCCATTCATTGTCTTTTGGGGCAACAACTGCATATATGTGTCCTGGTTGTACAAGATCTGAGATATGTTTGTAGTCTGTCGAAATTGCTAACTGACCCTCCTCTAAGTGGGTTGTTTCACTGACTACACGTGGGTCTACTACAAGTGACACATGATACCAATCATCAACCCAATCCATGCATTCACATTCATCCCATTCACCACTGCTACAAGGGCTACAAAATCAAGCAAGTTTCTGCATCCATATTTCAAATAGAGGGTTGTTTGAGCTTCGAGCCGAATGAAATCCACATGTTCCTTATACTGTGCCGCAACTATAGGAACATGATCAATCTATGTCAACCACTTGCCAAAAATTCCTGACTGGTCTTCCTACCACTTTAGTTCGGTTTGACATTGTTGCATAGCACCATTGAACTATGGATTCTGCATCTTTGATATGGGGGTTTCTGGTAAACCTCATCTCCTCCCTTCGTAGTGCGGTATTGATGCATGCATCGGCCCCGTCATGCTCACCTTTGTCATGCCTGGTCTCAAAGTTGTTCCATATATGTGGCACATTATAAGTCTTATGTATCATACTCATTCATTGGAAGAATCGGGAATTTTTGAACTGGCCCGCACAACCATCTGACCATATCTAATGTTGATCCATCTGTATATCTCCCTCCTTTAGCTGATCATAGAAAATTTGAAAACAGTGTTGCACATAATGCAGATCATGGCATCTGTCATCACTTATGTAAAAGTTTGTCTCCTTCTGTATTATCATGTTGTAAACACTTCTCTCAGGGCCATGCCTATACGTAATATGTACCATGATGCTGACTTGGTTAGAATGGTAGTATTGATTCTGAATTTCATTTTGTGGCTGAAGGGTGTAGTTTTATGAAAAATTCACAATTGACAATATGGTCCCAATGGGAAAGTTGTCCCTGCATTTTCTGTACCGCTCATCCTTCCATTGCGCTACATGCACATGTTGAACATACTACTCAATTTTCTTGTAGAACTCCATAAAAAAATCACATACCCGTACCTGTTGCCATGAAAACAAGGGTCGTATTAGAATGTGACCTTTAAAGAATGTATATGTAGAAACTAAACATGTAAGAGGAAAAACATGCAATAATCATTTGCACCTATGACTTCACCAATGCAATCCTTTTACTTTCCTTCGCACTATCTGATTGATAGGTTACGTACTTGAAGCTCTGCATCTCCATGTTCATATTGCCAAATTGATGCTCATCACTTCCATGAATACAATTGTTCAAAAGAGCAAACCCACTGCACTTGGAACAATTCCCATATAGACATGATTTTCCATAGTATTTTTGTCCTTCATGCCTTGGAAACATGATGCTAACGATAAAATCTCTTGATGCATTCGGTGGTATTACGGATTCATTGCAGCCCCGCTCAAGGTTAGTATGCAAATCACAAAATATATGTTTATACGTGTCATAAAAATATTCATGTTCTACATGGTATCTACAACAACATGTGTTTCAATCAATGCATATACGACCATACCATGGTTTACATTTCTCAAAGGACCTTTGGCCCAAGTTCAATTGTGTGTGCTCATTCTTGAATCTCTCATAGAGTTCAGTCCGTGTTGTGTCAAGGAAGTGTTTCACATGCGGTTCATATTCAGTAGAACCTTTTCTCAACTTTAGCACATCTCTTTGATTAGATGAAGGTCTGGTATGATCATGCCAGAACGTTTGTACTAATTCCTTAACAGCATCAATTAGCTTCATATCTCGACGAGGAAACCTGTCGACAAAAGTCCAACAATCTTTTCCACCTGGAGTCTGCAAATTTTCTCTTATAACATAGTACTTCTGAATAGTTTTTCTATTTAATTTAAGTATCTGAGAAGTGTGTGAAAGGAGGTGACATTGCCGTGTGGACTTGCTTACAACTGATTCTGATAACACACGACGAGCCACACAAAGATCTTTAGTATGGGGCGTCTTCCCAATTGCATTAAAAGCATATTGGAGATTTCTAACAATATGATTGTTAGCCTCTGAACTTCTAACCATCTTTATGCTTAGAATTCTCCTAAAAACAACTAAACAATTTGACTTTAACAAACATAGTAATAATTGACATTTACCTACAACGCCTTTAGATTCAAAATATTCCTTCATTAATTTGTTACATTGACAATCGATAGTGCGTTTGGGAAACTTACCTTCAAGGCCTAATAGACAACTTTCATCAACATGGATACATCTAGGATTCCTTTTTCTTATAGTAGACAGTCGAGGTAGGGAAGGTGGACATGAGCTAGGGATCCCAGGGCTTCTTTGTTGTAGTGAATCATTCACGTCTCGGTCCATATTGGGAGTGTGCTCGACATGGTTGTGGTCTTCTGGAAGAGATTGTAAATTAATCATTTCTCCTAGGTCCAATGCTTTATACTCAGCGTCTCTCAATACACCTATGCCTTCAAGAGCTTCAACATGGCTCTTTGATGGATTGTTGGTTGGAGACTGTGTTGATGTTGGAACTTGAGTTTGGTCTGTTGGATGCAACCGCTTCACTCGTGGTTCTAAAGTAGAGGTTGTTATGTAATCAACTCTATTAGGATCATACACAGTATCAATGGAAATGTCTGGACCATGTCTCACTCTCTCCATTACCAACCTGGCCTTTTCTCTTATCTCATTTTCCTTTTCAATGGGCATATTCCTTCTGGTTTTTCTTGCTCTATTACGTGAGTTTCCCATATCCGAAAGTTTCAGAGTCAAAACTATGAGGTCTACCCCTACATAAGAAGCAATAAATAAGGTATTAGTTCCATTATACAAGATACATGACGCGTTCCAACATAAATAACTAAATTACAAATATGTTAGTATGCTAATTATTGGCATTGATACATAATCATTGATTAAAGGTTTCTCTTTATGTTCGAACCGAATTTTCATTTCTATACTCTATTTGAGTCAAGTAAAGATAGTCAAGTTTGTAGCTATTACAACTATAGGATCCTGACTTCCTTTGTGTTCAAAAAGTATTGGAAGTCAAAAGAAGATGAGTGAAATGAGGAGGTTGCAAATCCCTCGAAAAAAGGAGAAATCATTGAGGTAGAGGCATCCCTGTCAAGCTCAAAGGCATGTTATGATAAATCTAGCATTAAGAGGAGAGAATGGACAAGTTGGTGAACTCTTCAATATGGACCCTCTCCCATGATTACTTCAAAGGTTTTTTTTTTTAAATTGAAGAGTCTCAAGAGATAACTTCATCTATGCCATCATTGTGTAAAATCAAAATATATTCATGTGCAAATGTAAATTAAGTAACATTGCATACTTCATCTTGTATGGAGAATATGAGACTTGTTTAGATGTGACGTTGGGATTTATTCTTGTGAAATTAAATGTTGTCTATGAGAGAGATATTGTTGTAGGCATATCATAAAACATAAATCAATGAAATGATCTAAAATCTTGTGAGTTAAAACAATTATTTACAATTCACCATACCTATTCAAAATGATCTCTTCTTCCAATGAAAACTTGTAGTGTGAATCTTTCCACTAACTTCTAGGACCACTGAATATGTTTTTTAGATTCAAAGAGTGAGCTTCTATCCAATAGATCAAAGAGTGGTGATGGATTGTGATCAAAATTGCACAGTTCAGGAGAACAAAATGCGTGAACAGCAAAATAAAACCCATGAAAAGAGGTAGCAATCCCGGGAATCCAAAACTCTATTTTTTTTACCTACTAACAGGTGCGTGTACGCTCCTTTAATCACGCGTATGCATGTCTAAGACCGCACGCGTGCCCCTGTTTAACATTTAGAGTATTTACTCACTAACGTTTATTTCATTTAATGACTAACGTTCTTCAACAACGACTTTGTATTCATGATTATTTCGAGTATTTTTACAATATAGTCTAAAACCTATCATCATCATCGTCATCTTCATTCTCATCATCATCACCATCATTGTCATCGTCATCATCATCATCATCCTCATCCTCATAATCATAGTCATCGTCCTCATCACCATCATTGTCATCATCCTCATCATCATCATCACCAACATTGTTCATCATCATCATCATCATCACCATCATCATCCTCATCATCATCATCATCATCATCACCATCATTGTTCATCACCACCATCATTGTTCATCATCATCCTCATCCTCATCCTCATCATCACCGTCATTGTTCATCATCATCATCATCATCCTCATCCTCATCTTCATCATCATCACCATCATTGTTCATCGTCATAGTCATCCTCATCCTCATCATCGTCAGCATTGTCATCATCCTCATCATCATCTTCATCGTCATCACCATCATTGTTCATCGTCATAGTCATCATCATCCTCATCATCCTCATCATCTTCGTCATCAACATAATCATCCTCATCATCGCAATCATCATCATCATCATCATCATAATCACTGTCATCATAGTAATAGTCATCGTGATAATCATCCTCATCATCATCAACATCATCATCATCATCATCACCATCATTGTTCATCATCATAGTCAATATCATCCTCCTCATCATCATCATCGTCATCATCAACATCATCATCCCCATCATCATAATCATCATCATCATCATCATAATCATCGTCATCATCATCAGCATCCTCATCACCATCATCATCATCATCATAGTCATCATCCTCATCAACATCATAGTCATCATCCTCCTCCTCATCATCATCATAATCATCATCATCATCATCATCCTCATCACCATCATCATCATCATCATAGTCATCATCCTCATCAACATCATAGTCATCATCCTCCTCCTCATCATCATCATTGTTCATCAACATCATTCCATTGCAAATGCTTGAAAATAAAATCAAAGCAAAGTTTCAACTAAACCTATCATCATTATCATCATTGTTCCTCATCGTCGTTGTCATCATCATCATCCTCGTCCTCATCCTCATCCTCATCATCATCATCATCATCACCATCATTGTTCATCATCATTGTCATCGTCATCATCATCCTCATCATCCTCATCCTCTTCATCATCATAGTCATCATCCTCATCATCATCATTGTCATCATCCTCATCATCATCATCATCACCAACATTGCTCATCATCGTCATCATCATCATCATCCTCATCATCATCATCATCATCGTCATCATCATCGTCGTCGTCGTCGTCATCATCATCATCATCATCATCCTCATCATCATCATAGTCATCATCCTCATCATCATTATTGTCATCATCCTCCTCATCATCATCATCATTGTTCATCATCGTCATCATCATCATCATCGTCCTCGTCCTCATCCTTATCATCATCATCATCGCCATCATTGTTCATCATCATTGTCATCATCCTCATCCTCATCATCATCATCATAGTCATCATCCTCATCAACATCATTGAAATCATCCTTATCATCATCATCACAATCATCATCATCATCATCATCATCATTGTTCCTCCTCATCGTCAGCATTGTCATCATCCTTGTCATCATCTTCATCATCGTCACCATCATTGTTCATCCTCATAGTCATCTTCATAGTCATCATCATCCTCATCATCATCATCATCTTCGTCATCAACATCATCATCCTCATCATCGCAATCATCATCATCATCATCATCATAATCACTGTCATCATAGTAATAGTCATCATGATAATCATCCTCATCCTCATCCTCATCATCATCATCATCATCATCACCATCATTGTTCATCATCATAGTCATTATCATCCTCCTCCTCATCATCATTGTTGTCATCAACATCATCATCCTCATCATCGTAATCATCATAATCATCATCATCATCATCCTCATCCTCATCATCATCAGCATCCTCGTCCTCATCATCGTCATCATCATCACCGTCATTGTTCATCATCATCATCATCATCATCATCATTGTCATCGTCATCATTCCATTGCAAATGATTAAAAATAAAATCAAAGTAATGTTTCAACTAAACCTATCATCATCATCAATGTTCCTCATCATCATCATCGTCATCATCATCCTCATCATCCTCATCCTCATCATCATCATCATCATCACCATCATTGTTCATCATCGTCGTCGTCATCATCATCCTCATCCTCATCCTCATCACCATCGTCAACATCATCATCATCAACATCACCATCATTGTTCATCATCATTGTCATCATCATCATCATCGTCGTCATCATTCTCATCCTCTTCATCATCATAGTCATCATCCTCATCATCACCAACATTGTTCATCATCGTCATCATCATCATCATCCTCCTCATCATCATCACCATCATCATCCTCATCGTCATCATCATCGTCATCATCACCATCATTGTTCACCATCATCATCATCGTCGTTGTCATCGTCATCCTCCTCCTACTCCTCCTCATCCTCATCATCATCATAGTCATCATCCTCCTCCTCATAATCATCATTGTTCATCATCATCATTCCATTGCAAATGCTTGAAAATAAAATCAAAGCAAAGTTTCAACTAAACCTATCATCATCATCATCATTGTTCCTCATTGTCGTCGTCATGATCATCATCCTTGTCCTCGTCCTCATCATTGTTCGTCATCATTGTCATCGTCATCATCATCCTCATCCTCATCATCATCATCATAGTCATCATCCTCATCATCGTCATTGAAATCATCCTTATCATCATCATCACAATCATCATCATTGTTCCCCATCATCATCAGCATCGTCATCATCCTCGTCATCATCTTCATGATCATCACCATCATTTTTCATCCTCATAGTCATCTTCATAGTCGTCATCATCCTCATCATCATCATCATCTTCGTCATCAACATCATCATCACAATCATCATCATTATCATCATAATCATTGTCATCATAGTAATAGTCATCGTGATGATCATCCTCATCATCATCATCATCATCATCACCATCATTGTTTGTCATCATAGTCATTATTATCCTCATCATCATCATCAACATCGTCATCCTCATCATTGTAATCATCATCATCATCATCATAATAATCGTCATCATAATCATCGTCATCATACTCATAGTCATCGTGATCCTCATCCTCATCATCATCACCACCATTGTTCATCATCGTCATCATCATCATCATTGTCAGCATCCTCCTCCTCCTCATCATCATAGTCATCATCCTCCTCCTCATCATCATAGTCATCATCCTCATCATCATCATTGTCGTCATCCTCCTCATCATCATCATAGTCATCATCTTCATTTGATCATCACTGCCATCATCCTCCTCCTCCTCCTCATCATTCCATTGCAAATGCTTGAAAATAAAATCAAAACAAAGTGTTTATTTAACAAATGCGCGCACGCGTCAGCCCGCACGGGTGTGGCTCATTGGCAGTTCTGTTGTTATGAAGTCACTTGTTGTAAATTGGAGGTCACGAGATCAATCCCACCCTGGTTTACGTGTGTCCCATGTCTTGTGACAGGTGTGGGGCACCTAGGGTTATAGTGGTAGCAGGAATGGATCCCTAGACCCCGTGTTACGCGAGTACCAGCCCGACCCCAGTTACCGATTCCCCTAGTAAAAAAAAAACAAATGTGCGCACGCATCCCTAACGCGCGCGCACAAAGTAGTGCGAATGCGCTTTTAGTGTGTGCGCACCCATAGAGCGCGATCGTGCTTCTAGTGCGTGCGCGCTATGTTTTAAACTACGAACGTGCGTGATTTAAATTTAGAATTTTGGCGGCACATTTTTTCCAACCAACGTGGTGGATGACTTGGCTGCTTTGGTTTTAGGTTCGGGTTGCCCAACCAAGTGGTTTGGACTGTCTTATGACATAAAAACTTGTTTTGTACCACTTCTCCTATTTTGTGCACGATTTTCCATATGCCACGCTTGTCCACTATTAATGAAAATTCACACACTTGTGTAACTCTCTCTATAGATTCTGAATATGTAATTTTTATTTAAAACTATTATCTTTTTCTATTTTTTATTTAAATTTAAATGGACTAACGTCAATTTAACACAAAAGGTAGGCTATTTGCTTTGGCTATAACTTTTGATTTCCTCACCTATTTAAAAAACGGAAAAGAACCCGCACAAGAAGACACAAAGGCCTACATCCTAAAAAAAAATTATCGTTCATTGACTATGTTAAGGTCAAGATGTGGTGGACCAACGCTCGACCTTGTCATTTTAGGGCCTCACTGACTTCCTTAATTTGAAAATAAAAAATATAACATAAATAAATATGGAAAAATAACGCTGCACTAGACACACCTGTTATCTACAACTCTATATAATTTTTTTCACAAAATTCTACCATTTGCATACCAAACGAGTGGACCAACGCAAACATATTCATTATTTTTTGGGAAAAATATAACATACCAATCTTAGAATAACCTTGTTTTTTGGGATTTATGCTTAGTTTCCATAAATTAAAAGTTATATATTCCGGAAGGTAATCCGATTGTCCACGTTTCATATTCTTACACCATATTCCAAAAAGTTGTGTAGGTACCTCTAATATTGCTTTTTGACGTTCAGATTTCTGTTTTTCCAGAAGTCCATTGCAACGAACGCGTTATAAGTGACCAGCATTAGCTTGCACCAGCCCTGTATCTAATAGTTATCCAATATAACCCTTATTAGAGTTGAATTTAAGCTAATAGTTGTATCATCAATGGATTTAAGCTCATAGTTGTATCTAATAATGGAATCAGTGTATCTAATAATCCAATAGTTGAAGTTGAAGTTTAATTTTTCCAATTATCACGAACTGTACTTATTAGATGTTAACTAAGCTATTTTTGAATTTTTTGAAATTGTTATTTATAATTTTTGGACGACGCCCATGGAATCAATCTGGACTATACACTTGGCACATTCTCATCCATAGATGAAAAATCATAGATGGTAGTCCACCCCAAAATTCTAAGATATATACACCTATCGACGTAATTCTAAAATATTTTACCTTCAACTTACACCAATGTTATTTTTACATTAAACCAATTATCTTCACAATTGTTCAATGATATGATATCATCTTTTTTTTGGGTTAAAATTAAAATGTTGAATGAAAAGCTAAATAAAGCACATTAGATAATACTAAAATCATATGGAAGAAGTATCTTAGTGGTGGAAACTCTGGTATAAGCGGAATGAAATAAGATTTAAGTGAGTATGCATTGTTGTCGAAGTAATCTGGGAATTTGAGAATTTCAATACATTAAGAGTTTGGGAATTTGACTTCCGTATTTTATAATTATGAAGATGATAAGAGACTACAATGTGATGGAGTCTATTAAAATATAATTAAGAAGTAATAAGATATATTAGTTTAAAAAAACTTGGGTTATGCAATTTTTTAGTATCCAAATAAAAGAAGAATGATGTTAATGTATTATATTAGTCCATTATTAACAAGGGGAGTGGCTAGGGTAACAAGTCCCTACATGCATAGACAAGTTCCATAGTAGTATAGTTAGATTCATACCAGAATTGTGATGTGTGCATAGTTAAAGGATATTGTTATTTATTCATGCTGGACCTTTTGGTAAGGAGAATAGATCCATTCAAAGGAATTGTGATTCAAATTGCAAATATCTAATAATGGCAATTAATATACTATAAATTTAGTGTAAATTTAAATTGTTAATATCTAATAAATACTAATTAATATATTAAAGTGGGGGATTCAAGTGAGATAACATAAACCAAATCCATATAGAACATTGATTATAATTGTGCAATATTCTTCACTACATCGTTCAATAAAAAAATTCCATAGAAAGGAGGTCCCTTTGAATCCAATATCATCTTGTTTAGAAGGAGGTGAAGGGGGAGGAAGAAAGGAGGAAGCAACATGCCTTCGACAATGTCTTTGAGGATATTAGGGAAGTTAAATATCATGTCTTTATCTACTAATCTACTATGATGGTTCAATTAAATGTGCATCCTTTGACCAATATCAACCCTTTTTTTTTTAACAGAAACTGAGAAATTTTTAAAATTTAAAAAAGGCTGTAGCCCAGCCAGGCGTACAAAGAGGAATTCTGAAAAAGAGGGCTGATGACCTCAATTATAACAATCAACCTTCCTAAAAGTTCTTTGAGAAATGAATCCCAAATGTTTTTTATGCTATTTCGAGAAAAGTACTGCTTGCAAGAATAGACTCTCACGAATTGTGAGCAGAGAAGAATACATAAGCAAAACATTAAACAGGCGGAGAGGAGTGCCCCTTAATGAAAGGATCCAATTTCTTCTGGGAACCCGCGCTGATGTTTGAGGCTACTTCCTTTTCTCTACGTTCTTTATTTGTCTTTTTCCCTCTGGTGAGGGGAGGAGAAGGAGCTGAAAAGTCTTCGGATTCAGAGGTTCCCTCTGACAAAGGGACCAAGGATGCCGGTCCTGCTTGGGTTGAGGTCTTGCAACCCAAATCGATGGGATCTCTCTTTGAACCTAGGGAAGCAGTTTTTGGAGAAACTTGTGCAGCTGCCTCCAAGGAGCCAATGGGACCAGGTCTTCCCTGCTCCTGGACAACTGCAACTTCAGGTTCTTGTGCTTAATCTTCCTAGAGAACTGCAAAGCTATTTTTGTTTTTCAGCCATGGAGTATCTGCAAGAGGAGAGTGATCTCGGGAGACCTTCTCCTGAGACGCTTGAGGCTCCTTTCGCCTGGGAGGACGACATCGATTAGAGACTGTCTGGAACTCTATATCTTTGGAAGCTGGGAGATTTGCTGGTTTCTATGGTTTTGCAAGCTTGGGGTAGCTTTTAGCGAAGTGGTCGTATACATGACAGAAGTTGCATTTAAAAGGGATATGCTCATAGTCTAGTTCTTGAATGTGGCTCCATTCTCTTAATGTGAGCTTTAGGGCCTCCGGGAGCCCTTTCTCTAGATTCACCTCTACGCAGATACAGGCACATCTGTACTGACCCCCTTTTGGCTCTGCGGTATCTAGATAGCGACCTAGCTTATTACCAATGTCAATCAGAGTGATTTTCCCCCAAAGATGAAGAGGGAGGTTAGGAAGTCTTACCCAGACTGGAGCCACAGTGATCTCTGCTTCTGGGTTAAACCCCAGAGACCAAGGGGCTAAGAACAAACCTCTCGAGCCCATGAAGAAAGGGCCCAAACGGAAGCCAATGTCTCTTTCTTATTTATTTGAGAACAGGAATACAAAAAACCCTCGACCAGCTGCAAAGAGAGAGACCTGTCCTTGCAGAAGAGGGTTCCAATGTTCTTCGATCCAGATCTCCACCGCCTTAGGGCTGGGCCACAACCCTGTGAACTTACCAATGAGGGCTTGTTCAAAGAGGATGAGAGCTTTCTGGCATGGATCCGAAGGAGCGAGCTCCAGAGAAGGGATCTTGTCCATCTTTTTCACGAACTTGGAAGAAGAATGAGAAGCTGCCTGAGGAGCGGCAGCTTGAACAAGGGCCTTGAAGGCGAAGAGCTGGGAATGAGTGCCCATTTCCTGAAAGAAATCCACACTAAAAGAAATGGCAACCAAACCCCAGGCTGAGGACAAGGAGCAGCAACCAGCGATCCATCCAAGCTCGGCTCTGCGCAGCAAGGAGGCGGCGGCTAGAGAAACCCTAGCCGCGGATCAGAAGCCGCTGCGCCATTCCACAAAATTGAAAAGTTGGATAAGAGACTATATCAACCAATATCAACCCTTTCGAGTATATAAAAGTAAGTAATAAATTTATATAAACATGACGTTTTATTACAAATAAATCAAAACGTTTGAAAACTTTGTTAATTGCAAATAGAGACATCCATGATTGTTGGCACAATCTCTGTGGCGAATTGGCAGAGCGTGTAAATAAAAAAATATTTTAAATTATTTATTCTTATCTCATAAAGAGATATAGCTATAATTACTATTAACTAGAAACAAAAAAAAACATAAATTAAAATCACTCTTTCCAATTTTCTACCCATTCTAGCGTGAACATATGATCATATCTAGAGTGTTCATCTAATCGAGAGCGATAGCAAGTTCTTTCACCTCTTCTTGTAAAACTCTACTCATCTTTAGCCTTTACTCTTAGATGTTTTGAGAGCTCTACTTTGCATGTAGAGCCCTTTCTCCACCGTCATTGATCCGGAGGATTATTCATCTTTAATTTACACTGATCCAATATGGTACAATAGTTATTAATCTATGGTTCAAAGAACATAACACATGTATGTTCCACACATATGCTAAACATAGTGGTGACATATCGCACTTGTTGCGACATACATCGCACCTGATGCGACATACATCGCACCTGCTGCGACAGACATATCACACTGCTGTGACAGACTTATCACTTGTTGTGACAGACTTAGCTGCGACAGAATTATCACTTGCTGTGACAGACTTATCTGCAACATACTTATCACTTGCTGTGACAGACTTAGCTGCGACATACTTATCGCACTTGTTGCGACATCGCGAAGTTAGTGGTGACATCAAACGGTTACGTTACGTGTGACGCTATGGTATGGTGCAACATATGTGTGTAATGGTCATTGCAACGTGTTGTGAGTCAACATGTGCATGGAGTTAGTTGCAACGTTTCGGGGATATGGAACGTCGTGGTAACATAATGCTTGTGTAGTGACTTGGCCTAATTACATGGTTCAGTTTTAGCATATGATTGTAACGTTGGTAAAGAAGAGAACAGTTGTGGTCCGTTATGGCTCATCTCGCTAAGTGCTTAAATAGAGGATGCTGGCCACCGTTGGAGGGGGGGAGAGACTCAGTTCGTTTAGAGCGTAGTACATCGTTTCTCTGTTATGCGAAGCTCGGAGAGTTTGCTGTAAAGTGTTCTGATGCTGTTACTGTGGAAGTCGACATTCTCTGTCATACTTTGGCTTTCTTTTCCTTACGAAGGCTCATTGTAATTTCCAGAGAAAGGTCTTAAAGACTTTGTACAGCATTCTGTTTACAGTTGCTGAAGTTGTTTCCAGAACCATTTTGTACCATTTTTAAGAGATTAATTGGATCGGTACCCATTGGAGAGGGACCCGGAGACGTAGCCCAGTGAAGGGGGTGAACTCCGTTATCAACTTCTGTTTTGTGACTCTCTGATTCCATGTTTCTTTTATATCTGTTTATCAGTTTTGTTTTCCATCTATTTTCAGCATTTAATTTCTGTCAATGCTGTTCCATTAATTCACCTGCTGAACGCATTCTTTTTAACACAAACTTTTATTGCACACAAGTTGAGGTCCGACGGATCATGTATGGTATCAGAGCTAGTTAACTACTGGTGCAAGTTTGTGAATGATTACCAGGTCCAGGTTAAAGCGTGGTGAAGGAGAATTAATCGAAGGAGATCCTGAGATTGGCTCAAGGAGAACATTCTCAAGAACCATGTCTTCTCCACGAGGGGAAGAAGAAGGACATACAGAACGGGAAAAACCTGTTATTTCAGAAACTGAGTTTCTGGAGGATTTTATGAGCATGAAATCCATGATGGAAATTCTACTCGATGAGCGAGCAGAAAGGAAGAATAAAGAAGAAGGATCTTCATCCAGAGATGCAGAAGTGAAGAAGGAAGAAAAGGGTAAAGGAGTAG
>LPNX010302456.1:45298-86992 GCA_001517045.1 Pseudotsuga menziesii
GATTATTTCAGTTCGGAATGAATTCATTGAAGTATTAAGGAAACAATTTTATCCTTTAGGTCATATGCAGCAATTAATAATGAGCTGGCAAACTTTTAGACAAGCTAAAGGACAAAGCATTCAAGACTATACTCATGAATTCAGAAAGAGGGCTATTGCATTGAATGTTGCATTGGATACGCAAGAAACTCTTCTTAAATATATTGGTGGCATGCATTCTTATTTGCGACATACTTTGTTGATGTTTAACCCCAGTAATTTGGATGATGTATGTGTTCAAGCTACACATTTAGAAGCTAGGGGTAAGCATGATGATGATTCATTTATGAAGAAGTCATCTAAATTTGACAACAAAGATAAAAGCAAATATAAGGGAAAGGAAACAGCTACCATCATGAAAGAGGGTGAAAAACCCACATGCTCACATTGTCAGAAAGGGCATGATGTTTCTAAGTGTTGGAAACTTCATCTGGAATTAAGGCCAAAGAAGTATGGAGGAAATAAAAACAAAAATAAGGATAATCAAGCAGCTACTGCAAGCATAATTCAAGACTTGGGATCTGATTCAGGTGATGAGACTAAGATCACAACAACAGGGATCCGAGGTAAAGATAAAGGTATATCTCTTTCCATTGATGCAAGTTCAAGTTCTAATTCATGTGCAAGTACAAGTACAAATCTGCCATCTACTTCTAAGCTAAGTTATAAAGATAGAAGTGCATTGTTTCATGTTCGTTTCATTACAAATCATACAAAGGTTGATACATTGTTTGATAGTGGTTCTCAAGTGAATTTGATATCAGAAGAAGTGGTTAAGAAATTGCATTTAGTTACTATGCCTCATGAAAAGCCCTATCCTCTTGGTTGGGTTACTAATGATACACAATTGCAAGTTACAAAGAAATGTGTTTTGAAATTTGCAATCACTGAAAATTTTATGGATGAGGTAGAACTAGATGTAGTACCACTTGACATTTGTGGAATTGTACTTGGGAGTCCATATTTGTATGACCGGAAAGCAGTCTTTTATAGAGAGCAAAACAAATATCATCTCTTTAAAGGTGGTGTGGAATACATTGTTCGTGCACATCGTATGAAAACAAATCTAGCATTAGTCACTACAAGTCAAATGAAAATGATAGTGAATGCTAGTAGGAAGTTTGCATTAATGGCTGTTAAATGTGAATCATTGGAAAGTGGTCATCTGGAACATGGAATTAAATTAATTAAAAGTGTTCCCAAGTATGGTGCCTTGTTACAGGAACCTGAAAGACTATCACTTACCAGAGATGTACAACATGAAGTGCAGTTGCAGTAAAACATGCCTTTCCCAAATTTTGGCATGAATCTGATGACTGTTTATGATTATGTAAGGAATTTGGTGGGATTGTACACACCTATTCATACTTCATCTCGTCCTTGTAAAAATGTTGTAAAGGACTTTGATGGGATACTACCAATTAGTTTGTGCTTTCAGTATATTGGGGTTCACGATGGGCTTCCTATGACTATTGTACATGTTCGGCACTTCCAAATATTGGGGCAATTTTGGTCAGTTTTATGGAGTCTTAGGGACACTAATCTTGAAAAGAGCACAATGTATTGTTCACATATTATTGGGCAAACATGGGTAGTCAGTAGAACAGTCACCCAATTTCTCCAGACTTATTCGGATAAACATCCTAAGGATTGGGATGAACAGTTGCAGCACATGTAGTGCATTAAGTCTCCTTTTGAGGCTTGTTTTTGTTATCTGTTGAGGTCACATGTGGACTTTTATTTCGGAACAAAAGATGTTAGAGTTGGACATCATGATGCAAAGAAAACAGTGCAGCAGATAGTGCAAGAATAGCAGGAGAAGAGTCAAGCAATTTGCAAAGCCAGGCATAACAAGCATCGAGTTGATCATCAATTTCAGGTTGGTGACCGAGTCTGGTTATAGATCATCAAGGGGAGGTTGAAAGGTAAAAAGATCAATTTTTTTTATGATCATTTTGAGATCTTTGAAAAAAAGTGTAAACATTCTTTCTGTTTGAGCTTATCTCCAGTTGCATATGCAAAGAATTTTAAATGGTATGAACCTCCTTTGGTCATGGACAAGGAGACTAACATGCAGATTCTAAGCAAGGCGGGATGTATGGAGATTGGAATGGTGAGGAAGTGGTACCCTCACCTACCTGCAGGATGATTCAAGCTTTTGGTGGTCCAAAAGCTCTCCAATGGGGAGGAATGATCTGGAGGATTATTCATCTTTAATTTACATTGATATAATATGGTACAATAGTTATTAATCTACGGTTCAAAGAACATAACACATGTATGTTCCACACATATGCTAAACATAGTGGTGACATATCGCACTTGTTGCGACATACGTCGCACCTACTGCGACAGACATATCACACTGCTGTGACAGACTTATCACTTGCTGTGACAGACTTAGCTGCGATAGAATTATCACTTGCTGTGACAGACTTATCTGTGACATACTTATCACTTGCTGTGACAGACTTAGCTGCGACATACTTATCGCACTTGCTGCGACATCGCGAAGTTAGTGGTGACATCAAACGGTTACGTTACGTGTGATGCTATGGTATGGTGCAACATATGTGCGTAACGGTAATTGCAACGTGTTGTGAGTCAACATGTGCGTGGAGTTAGTTGCAATGTTTCGGGGATATGGAACGTCGTGGTAACATAATGCTTACGCAGTGACTTGGCCGAATTGCATGGTTCAGTTTTAGCATATGATTGTAACGTTGATAAAGAAGAGAACAGCTGTGGTCCGTTATGGCTCCTCTCGCTAAGTGCTTAAATAGAGGATGCTGGCCACCATTGGAGGGGGGGAGAGACTCAGTTCGTTCAGAGCGTAGTACATCATTTCTCTATTATGCGAAGCTCGGAGAGTTTGCTGTAAAGTGTTCCGATGCTGTTACTGTGGAAGTCGACATTCTCTATCATACTTTGGCTTTCTTTGCCTTACGAAGGCTGATTGTAATTTCTAGAGAAAGGTCTTAAAGAATTTGTACAACATTTTGTTTATAGTTGCTGAAGTTGTTTCCAGAACCATTTTGTACCATTTTTAAGAGATTAATTGGATCGGTACCCATTGGAGAGGGACCCGGAGACACAGCCCAGTGAAGGGGGTGAACTCCATTATCAACTTCTGTTTTGTGACTGTCTGATTCTGTGTTTCTTTTATATCTATTTATCAGTTTTGTTTTCCATCTGTTTTCAGCATTTAATTTCTGTCAATGCTGTTCCATTAATTCACCTGCTGAACGCATTCTTTTCAACACAAAATTTTAATGCACACAAGTTGAGGTCCGATGGATCAGTCATGCACATGGATTTTGTTTCACTTGCCACAAGTTTTGCACTACCTTCTGTTGGTAAACTTCTTTGCTCTTTCCTTTTCTATTCTTATACATTGCCATTGAAATTGAATGTTGTCATTGAATATGAACATGATAACACATGGAGGGGCTAGTCAATTGAAATTGAGTTGTCTGCTTGCTGCTTGTTTGTATAGATGACCCAGGATGCCAAAATCCCGAATGCATGAGGTCATTTTCCATTATTTCTCCAAAAAAAGAATTATCAATGTATTTTAGAAATGGATTTTAATTACACTGTAATTACATTTATATGGAGAGAAACAAGTTACATAAATCCAAATATACATCTTAAGAGAAATTGTTAACTTGCAAGGAAATAGTATATATATATGGGTGAATCCATGAACATGGGTAACACTTTTTGGTGAAAATTGACAGTGAAAATTTGATGTTTTACTCATTTACTTAATTGAAACTCTCAAAACTCATATATACTTTGTAAATTCTGAAATGTAATGAAAAAAATTATAGGGAATTATGTTATCTTTTTCCCTATATTTCTTTAAAATAAAAATAATATTATTTAATTCTTCAAAATTGCATTTAATGATATGTTTGTTCTTTTACATTTCAGAAAAAAGTAACAAGTGTCTTGTGTACATGTAAAATAATTTTGTAAAAAATGCAAACTTTCTGAAGAAACAAAATATGAACATAATCTACACAAAATTTATCAAGGCATACATATTTTTAAAATTTATTTTCAAAAATTATGTTTTTTATTAATTTTTAAAGTGGCCATTTCATATTTTAGTCACATTTTGTACACATGTGTGTGTCTGAATTTTTTTTTACTAGTTACTGTTGTCGTCTTTCACGCATCGGGGTTAGCGTGGCCAAAATATTCAAGACACTGGGTGCATATCTGGGGGCAAGTCTCAAGTTGAGATACTGTCACTCAATGCTCAACTCTTTCGTCTAGGCTAAATCCTAGTAAAGCCAAGGGGGGTGGTCCCTAGAAAAGAATCTAAGGCTTTTAAGCTAAGAAACAAAAGATGAAATTAGTCTAGGAGTTTGAAGAAAATACTAAAACAAGACTTTGGAAAAGAAAATCAACTCAACAACGTGAAATACAAATTAATCCATCGATATAAGATTCACTTTAAACAAAACGATTGTATGATGTAGACCAATGCCAAATGGATTTTGAAAAAGAAGTGTTGCTGTGATGAGTGTTTTGCAAATGTACTTGGTTAGTTTTAATTACTAAAATATGAGCGGATTAGGGGAAAAGGGATTCCCGATCTAAGGTACGGGGAATGTGTTCATATTTGAAAAAAGTGGCAGCTCCTTGCAAGAAGATGTGGGCTAGATGGAATCACGAGGGCGTGTTCAACACTACACCAAATGAGGGTGTAGCCTGATGGGCCCCTGCAGTCACTTTCTAGTTGTTCCCGCTTTCTCTGAAGAATTTGCCCAAAAATGACAAACTTCGTGTACGCCGGATTTCCGTATGTTTTCAAGGGAATGATTTTATTAATGGTGAGTTTTTTATTATATGTGAACTTTAATTAGTGCACACTTCCTCTTTTGATTATCCCAAATCTCAGGGCGAACCTGCGATGGGAAAGAGCATACACAGAAATGACAGATGTTTATTCCAATTTGAGATTGTAGAAATGAAAAGAAGTAAAATTGATTACTACAAATAAGAGTCTCTTTCACGCTTGAAATTCGTACTTGGGAGAGCAAGGATGGGTTAGTCTTCGTTTAGTTTTTCGAAATAAAAACTAAAATAAAATCAATCTAACTAAATTTAAACTATTATAAGGTTTAGCATCAGGAAATATAATGATACAAAGTAGAAAAACAAACCATCAAGGAGATGACACAAATTCCCTACGGGGGATGGGGTGTGGGAGCTTTGAAAGCTCACTTGCTTTTATTTTATTATGATATTTACAATGTTGTTGAGGTGGATGCCTTTTGTCCTTATAATTTTGGATCCAAAGGCTTGCAAGGTTTTATGAGTAATACAAGATCAAGAATGGTGCTTTGGAAGGTCTTTTAACATCTTAGATCTTTTATTTTTCGGCAACACTTCTCCTTGTCCTAGCAATAAATGTGAAAAACCAGCCACCTATAATGCACCGAATGTGTCAAATAAAGTGTTAAAACCATTAAAATATAAAGTATTGAACGATAGAAATGATGCACAAGTACTTAAAGAAAACTAGATTTACTTCAAAAATATTACTTTATGCTTCTAGATCTAGATACATGCTTAAACAGATAAAACTTTAGATATTCTTTTAAAAGAGAAAACTAAACTAATCGAGCATGTAAGTAACCGTAACCAAGAAATATTAGAAGTGAAGGAAAGAGAAAGAGGAGATAGCTCCAATCTTGAGAATCCTTTGAGACATGGAGTTTGTTGGTGGATGGTGGAGGGACTATGCTCCTTGGAAGTGCTCAAAAATTGGAGGAGTCAGAGAAGATCAACCGAACATTCAAGCCTAGATACATGTATCATCTCATAAATTCTTGCATAAAGATATGGTTAAACATGAGGGTGTTAACTACAAAAAAAAACCTGAAAAAAACATGCATTTAAACAAAAAAAGAATATACGTCCAGGAGATCTAATGCAACTAATCAATAAGAAATAATCAAACAAGAAATTTCTTATCCTACTGAGATTACTTCTCCATGTAGGCCCACAACAAATCAAACAAGTAAACAAATATAAACAATACAAGTTACCTCATGAATTATGCAATGTTCATCCACACACTTGAGCCATACACCACATGAGACCTCCAATGCATTTCTATTATTCCAAGGAGTATTACAACCACAATACAACACTTGGGCATTCCTTCGATCCTCTGACCATGCCAAATGAGAGAGAAAAGCTCTGTTTAAATAACCAAAGAGAAGAAGGCCCGGGTGGGGGGGGAGAACCACCCCTTGAGTTGAAGTCGCTTAAGCTTGAGTGATATGAGTAAATCATGGATCGTGTTTAGCTTTGAGTGGAGCTACCTCAAGGTAAAAGCGCTTAAAATAAAAAAGACACGGTTTTTAAGTGTAAGTTTGCAAATAAAATAAAAAAGACTTATCATATGAACTCAAACACTTGTAAATTGCATGCTAATGAATAGATGAATCATTAACTAATCCATTGGTATGAAGTCCGCTACATAAATTGTATCACAGGATAGGGTTTATGCCTACCAAAATGTTAGAAAAACTAAGTTTGCAAAAATGGGGGCTAAAAGTATGTTTTAAGCCCTCGATCAAGCTTTTGCGCATGTTTGTAAATATTTTGATTAGGGGTTTGCGTCCAATTAAACTGAACCTCGATTGAACTTTCAAAATAGCTTGGTCGAGCTGTTAATACATTAGATTAAAACATTCTGGATGCTACCATTCATGTGTGCACATGAATAAAGGCACCTAATATTTTTTAATTAAAATTTACAAAGTCGTGTCAAATCTATATTCTTAACACATATCCTCTTCGAATTCAATTCAAATTAAACATACAATTATAAAATAATCATCGAATTTAATTCAACTTAAACATACAATTATAGAACAATCATCGAATTTAATCCAAATTAAACATACATTTATAGAATAATCAAATTTAAAATAATGAAATTTCAATAAAAAGAAATAAAAACATCCCTATCGCAACTGAATGTAGATTTTATGTGTAAATATTAGTCATAGAGTAATTAGAGTTATAGATGTCTTCAATCACATTTGTAACTCCAATTACTGCGACCTATATTTACAAATAACTATAAAAACCTTCCATAATAGTCATTTGTTGTGTTTCTATGCAACACAGCGAAATTAGCCGTCATATGTTGCTCTTTTATACTTGTAAGTATTGCAAGTTCTCGGTCGAGGGTGAATCCACAAAGAATGGTTACACTTTTGGCAAAAAATAGAAGTGAAAATTCATTTTTTATTGATTTATTAAATTGAACCTCTAAAAACTCATATTTGCCATGTGAATTCTGAGATGCAACAAAAAAATAAATTGTAAGGAATTATGTTGTCTTTCCATGTGTTTTTTTTAAAATTAATAATGTCATTTAATATGTCAAAATGGCATATAACAATAGACTTGTCCTTGTAAATTTTACGAAAAGCTAACAATTGACTCATGTGCACGTAAAATAATTTAGTGATATATATATATATATATAATGCACTTGAGCGTACATTTTTTATTTTTATTTTTTTTCGTGAAAAAATGCATTTGTGTTAACTTTTTAAAGTGACCAGTGACAATTTTAATCGCATTCTGTACACACCTATATGAACGTAATTTTATTTTACCGGCAAATAAAAAATTACCCTTTTGAAGAAGGCCCATTTCTCTCGGCCATGTTTATTTTTTGAAATTTTTTTGTGGTGCACTTTTTCTGTTATTGAATTTTCTTTGCATTGCTTCGAAGTTGTGGACATAGTTTTCAAGAGTAAGTTTGAAAATAAGATTAAAAAAAATATCATATGAACTTCAAAACATGTAAATATATAACGAAAAGGCAATTCATTGACGAATTTACTGCTATGAAGTTTGCCACCTAAAGTGCATCCTAAGACAAAGTTCAGACCTACTAAGGACGGCATAAAAATTCAAACTACAAAAAAAAAATGCTAAAAGAATATTTGAAGTCATCGATCGAGGTCTTTAAAACCCTCAATTGAGGTTTTGGACAGATTTTCAAATACCTTGATCAAGGGTTTAACCTTGGTTAGTGCAAAAACTCGATCGAGCTATTTAATTTAAATAGCTCAATCAAACTCTCGAGAGTTATGAAACATCAAATTTGATGAATACGAATTATAATGCATAAGATATTGTAATAATAGCCACAACATATTTGAAAGAAAATAATGTCCTATAAAAGACACTTTGTGTAGTTTATGGCATTATTTAAATCTACATTGATCCTTAAAGAGTTCATTAGTTCGAAACAAGGGCCTTATTTTATTCTCTTAGCCATGATTAATTGCTTAAAAAGTCAATCCTCATAGCACAAGGCTTCATGATGGTATCCATATCCCACATGGAGGGCAAAGATGTGATGTGTGATATCAACAGATTATGTTTATGTTTGTTTGACATTTTACCCTACATTTTCTACATATCAAAAACTTAAAATTAATGGACAATCAATTATTAAATATATATAAGAAATACCAATATATATATATATATATATATAGTTTTCATTAATCACAATTTTCTCTGTTTAAGCGAAAACTTAGTTGATTTCATTAGATTGGAGGTCTTATATTGATTTACAATGCATTAAAATTAAATGTTTCAATCGTTTTGTATTTTTTGTTATTGTTTATATAATATTTTATAAATTTTAATTTATATATTAGTTTAGGAAATTTAAGATTTGTAATTTAAATTTTATAGCACTATAAAATGTATATTACAATTTTCTTTTGTTGAAGACAATACAGGCAGTAAGGAAGGCTATTTCATCTCTTAGAAGGCAATCTATTCTCCCAACAAAAGAAAAAGAACTATTTTAATCATTCTCCCAATTAAAAAAATGCATTAATTATCTGTATAACTAGGCAGGAAGACGAATCTCTCAAACCAGACAGGTCAAACTTTGTTCAATGTTGAGCAATGAAAATATAAAAACACACTTCAAACTTGGACGTAATTTGCTTGAATAAATGGAGTATATGAGAATATGTTTTAGAACCTAATATTTCTTTTAAGTGTTGTAAAATAATTCTTAGTTGTAATAAATGTCACTACTATCCCATAGAGAAGAATTCATAAAGTCAAAGTTGATTTTTGCAAGTCAAATTCTGTTATCTCTAGTTTAAAAACAAGCTAGCTAGTAGTGCTTGAAACAACTCATTGGCAATAAATAATAT
The DNA here is from genome assembly GCA_001517045.1 of Pseudotsuga menziesii. Taxonomy (NCBI): domain Eukaryota; kingdom Viridiplantae; phylum Streptophyta; class Pinopsida; order Pinales; family Pinaceae; genus Pseudotsuga; species Pseudotsuga menziesii. The sequence goes on from LPNX010302456.1 coordinate 54,565, forward strand.
TTTGAATGTTGGCTTAGGTTGACGCTTTGTGCTTTGGGGAGGCAAGTGCGGGAGGGGTCATTTTTTACCTTGGAGAACAGGTAGCTTCCTTCACCTAAGGATTGGGATGGAGGAAGAATAATCAAGCTGAGTGGGCAACCTTAATGCAAGGTATTGAACTTATTTATGACTTATCTATCATTGCTTTCCGGGGGGTCGAGGACTCATGGATCGTCATTCAATTCATGCAAAAAATCTTGTCCAGGAAATGAAGGAGATAGTGAAAGTTGATAAGAGAATTTATCCTTCATCAAGGACATTTCTAAAGTTCAGTTTCATCATATAAAGTGATATAACAATACCCTTGCCGATAAGCAAGCCAACACTAGCATCAACCTTGGACAAGGAGACCTGGTGGGTAATTCTTTCTTTCCTATAGTTAAATGGGTAAATTGTTTCCAAGGGTAGTTTTAAAAGGCCTTTCCTCCCCCCTATGGCCAACAATGGGGTTATTTATTTGTGAGTTGGTGCAGTGGGACAAATATGTCCTTATGGCGGTGGCAATTAAGATGGTTGGGATAGGTGGTTTGTTATGGTGGTGGATGGATGTGATCTCTGATTGACATAGCCTAGATATCAACTCTTGCGTCCTTCCAATTCATTCTCTTGGAAAGTTTCATTTCGAATTTACTTCAGGCTTTGGGATGGAGGTTTGTCCGTATGATTTAGGTCCTGTCAAGTTATATAGCTTTCTTATTCTTAGTGGTTGCATGAATATCAGAAGCAAGTTCGAGTCTGTTGTTCTTAGGAAACCTTTGTGCGAAAACGACATTAGAGCCATGGAAAATCTCTCTGTAGAATCTTCGCCTCCAGAGGAGAAAAGAATTGAAGACATTCACAATGGAGTTCAAGATTTCAAAAATGCTATGTCGAATTTCAAAAAAATGTTGCATTGTGTGTATGAGGTGTCGAAGGAAGTTTCGGACGAGAATAGAAGAATAGCTTTGGACATTTCTTGCATGGACAGATGTTGGATGATTTGGAAAGTGGTTATTGTGTGCAAGTGGGAGAAGTCGAGAACATTCACCATAAGTTGCAGGAAATGGAAAGGGTGACAAGATGCAAGCTTGTGGAGATGCGTAGTGTTATTATCGCGCTGAAGCATGCACACTAGGAGTAGAGGATGAATTCCAATGAAAGGAACAAAGCTCGCTATGTCCATCTCAATAAAATTTTGGAAGAAATGCATGCAAAAATCAGCTTGCTTGGCAAAGGGAACAATGGGCCTTCTCGTGAACAGACTGATGCGTCTCCTATGGATGAAGTGTCTATGGTTCAGCTGGATAAGGAAGAAAACCTGATGTAGGAATGATTATCTCTTTATTTGTCTTTAATATTGATGTACTTATGTCTATTACTATGCGGCCAGTATATACGAATACACTCTGTTTGGGGAAATAGAATAATTTTTGGAAAGCTTTATTGTGCTCTCTTCAAAACTAAGTAGTTTTCAAACATGGACTATATGGCCCTTTTCGCACAGGCTTTGATAGTTTCCTTCATTTTGAGCCCTGATGGGCGTTTGTACTTTTCTCTTTTTATAATATAAAACTACTTCTCGTTTCTGTTTTAAAAAAATGTTGAGGCTTTGTACTTACGTACTAATAATATCCATTGTAAATATTCCTAGTCAAATAGATGCCAAATCAAATGGTAAGATATATAACAATAAGGTCATTATTGAGATGGACAATTGATAGACATCATTGGACATTTACTTTGAAACATAGAGGTACACCAACAAGGAAACCTAAAAGTAGAAATAACGACCTAATGATAATGATGTGATTTGAAAATGTGCATGATTGATAAAACTATATATAGATGGGTTCATGTTCATTTGTTGGGTTCAAAATATGGTTATTAGACCATCTTGTCTCCAAGGGCATCTCCTCTCAAAAGGGAAAGAAATATAATGCAACAACTTGATTAACTTAAAACCAATTCATAATATATTTTGTTGAAATCAATTGTCAAGCATAAGAATTCTGATCATGGATCTTGGAAAACTCGTTGCAATGATGACTCTTCAAGGATGGTTCATGATGGTAATTATGTGAATGATGTGAGAAACCATTTCCTCTTTATATTAAATTTTCCAGTTTACTTCTTAAGCGTGAAGGTAGTTTATTTATAGCAAAAGAAAAAAAATACATAATAGTTGTTTATGCAATAGTTAACAAAAGTGTATTAATTATTTATCAAATGCGTATTATTAATAATTATTTTAACTTTTTTATAATCAAAGGTGTATTATTAATAATCATTTTAACTTTTTTTACACGTATAATGATTAATTCCAACACACTCCTCATCCAAACCATACTCCTAAATTGCATTACTTTGTCGACATAAACATAGGATAAAGTTAAAACATGTACAACTATATCCACATAAACATAAAGATAAGATAAATAACTCATCTCAATAGAAACATATAAGACATCATACATATCCATCAAGAAAAAATACAATACAAAAATAGTCCAAAGGCTCGAGTCCATAAAAATGTACAAGTACACATATGTATATACATAAGCATAAAAATAGTGGTACGAGACATAAACAAGTCTCATCTAGTATGTGAACTGAGTGCCTAGTGGGTTTTGTGACTACCCACACGGCAAGAACCACTTACACTACTCCATTGACACAAGGGTTGTTGCGAGTTGAGGGATGGCACACTAAAATATTGGTCGAGATATGGAAACTGCAAAAATAAAATTTTCAAACTCTGTAAGTTAGATTAAAAAGTTAGTTGAAATTTACAAGATGGTACTATACACTACCTGGATAACTAGACCATTGAGGATACCCTCACTTGGTTTGCTCTTTCCTTTTGTTGGGTTATTTCTTTTCTTATATGTAGTTTCTCAGATCTTGGGGATTTCCCTTGTGGGTTTTCCATCCTATTCTAAGGAGGATTGCCAAAACCACGACTGTAGGGAAAGCACCTCATAGCTAAAGGCCAACTGCATCTATCATTTCTATTGATTTGGATTGAAGAGCTAGTGTGTGTGTGTGTTACATCTTTGTCAAGACCTTTTCCAAATACAGATGCAAAGATTTTCGCAGTAGCTTAGAGCACAGTGGCAATCCATCCTATTTGCTTGCTTCATCAAAGGTTGCTACTATCTTCTTGGCCAAAGTATGTTCCTTCCTTTTTCCATTCTCTTACCATTTTGTTTCATTTCTAGTTTTAGCAAGATCACATAGATTAACCAGGTAGAAATCTTGTTTTTCTTTCTAATTTCTCTAGTATTTCCTAGCATTCATTGGAACCCTTTGAAACCTAAAGTACTCCCAAAATCTATCAAACCCTAAGTGTAACATTAAATACATATTTAACAATTAACTTAGTGTCTATTTTTCCTTCCTTCCCCCCATTGGCTCCCTATTGCCTTCAAAAACTAAGTAACATCTCCACTCCCTTCTCTCCTCTACTTCCTTTGTTGGCGGTGGTTTCTCTCCAATGTAATAGTGCAGGGCTTCACTCTAACCACTATGCTCCACTTTCATGGCATTTGTGATATATATATATATATATATATATATATCACTTTCAGAATAAAAATAATATGAACATGTGACAATCATTCTTTCTGTAAGAACGAAGTTGGATGCATGCTGTAAAGATACATAAACATGAAGATTGGGTCAGCTTCATGTTTACTGAAGAGGTGACACAATCACGAGGACAAAACCTAAAAAGTCCTAAACCTATGTTGCAGGAAACGCCTAGGTAACAGGCATACTAGTACCAGAAACTTCCTGAAACGTCGAAACTAGTACGAACCGTCGGCAATCTCATTGTATGGTGTTTCGCAATTGCAAAGCATCCTACGATACACCTGTCGAAGTTTCAACAGCATTTCGGCTCGTGTGGGTGGCGTTTCGACATCATTTCTTCCTTTTTGGGGCCTATAAAAGCAACCAACAGGGCTGCAGTTCCCTCAAATGGGGTTAAAATTTGGTTTTTTTCTATTTTTAAAAGTTACATTGTTGTATATGTAATCAATGATATAGTCATGGTTTTCTTACAAAAATGTCATTTATGTATATTATTGTTTTCTTGCAAGTTAATGTGTTATATATATATATATATACATTGTTTCCCCCGATGTTTCCCCCAACGTTTCCATTTTTAGAGGGTCGTGTTTCCTGTCGTCCCTGTTTCAAAAACTTCTAGACGTTTCCCCATTTCTTGCAACTTAGTCCTAAACTGTTTCTAGATCTTTTTTTTCAATACATCTTAAATTTACAAGAAAATATTTACAAACAGCAAAGCAAAAAGTGGAAGGGCATATACAATAGACATCATAGCCTCTTCCATAATGCTACTAATATATATAGCACCTCCAGAATAAAAATAATATGAACATGTGACAATCATTTCGTAAGGAACATGTCAGGTGCAACTTCTAAAGCTAAATAAACATGAAGATTGGGTCAACTTCCTATTTACTAAAGAGGTGACACAATTTGTTGCAACAATAAAATAATAAATTAAAATAAATAGGTAACCATTAGTAATAGTAATTAATAATATTAAATATAGTTTATGAAGAGAAGTGTCTCTTCAATATTTGATGGCCAAGCCATATTTAAGGCGGCCATATTCATTGTAATCAATCATCAATCAATTATTATAGTTATGCATTCTTATTCTGAAGATGGAACAGCTTCCTCCTTAACCCGAATACGAGCTAACTGATTATAACCAGATACGGTTGTAACATTGGTATAAGAGCAGATTCACTCCTCCCATTTTGAGCTTGAATTCGGCTCCTCCAAAAACCTTCCACCGCACACTTCCTCTTCTGCTCTCCTCTTTCTCGCGGTCATTAGGCTATAATCACCCTCATCTCCTGCAAACCTCGCCCCTTCACGCTACTCGCCCTCTCCTCAAGCTACCGCTCCTTTCCATTCCCCAGCCTGCACTCTCTTCCATGCTCAGATTCCTACCCGTGCCCTAGATCCGACTTCCCCTACGCGTCCTTCACTCACACTCATGCTGCACCACACCCACGCTCACTCCATCCCCTCGCCTCTCCTCCTCTGTGTGTCCTCTCCCCTCATCCGCCTACTCACTCCTTCATCCACACCCTCCTCCCTGCTTCCCTCTTACGTCCTCCAATACCGCCTTGCCATCCCCATCATCCCTGCATCCTCCGGCCGGCCTCCACTACGTCTGCGTAGTTCTCCTTCCATCTCTTTCACTGCTTCATGTGAACCCTAAGCTCCACCATCTACCTGCTCTATGCGTCTCCCACCGCTGCAACCTCCACCGTGATTCCTCTCCCTTCCGCCAGCTTCTTGCTCGCTACTCCCCTCCTCGCGGACTGTGCCTCCACCATCTGCTTGCTCCCAGTACACTTCCCTTCTGCTCCACCTCGCCACGCCTCCTCCTCCACCTCTCGACTCACATTCAGCGTCGCCCCCCAATCTCCCTTCCCTCAATTCAACCTCCCCACTCCTATGCGCATACCTCCCTCCTCACAAACCCTAAAACCTGCAGCAAAAAACAAAACAATATTAATAAAATAATATATTATTATAATAATATTGATATTATTATATAATATTCTAATTTTATTAAAAACTTATTACCCCAGCCTTTAATAAAAATATTTAAATATAATATTTTATATTTATTATTTTTATTTAAATACACTAAATAATTATAATGATTATTACTACTATAATAATTATTATCAATTCATCAATTATCTCAAAGACATTAATTGTCTTTTATTCCTCCATAAATCAAGACTATGGCAGATCTAAGAGACCAAATTGAAAAATTAGAGAAGGACGCCAAATCCATTGTCGCCAACCAAGAAAAATTCAAAGAAGAAATGAAAAATACCAATGCAACGCTGAAGAGAAATAAAAAACGAAGTTGTTCTAGTGTTAGAAAGAAGACTAGATGACAAATTAGATGTCATGATCGGAAAACAAAAAGAGTTAGATGACAAGATGAGCGCGATATCACAGAACATGAGCACCATGGCACAAAACCTGAGCGGCATAACACAGAACCATGATACAATAATGGAAGTATTAGAAAAACTAAGGTCTAGTACAAACCATATCAACAACTTAGATAGGTTGGGCCGGTATGGCAACAAAAATGAGAGCAACAAAATCGATCAAGACATTAAACAAGACAAGAAGACAGAATATATTAGGGATGTCCAAAATACTAATAATATATTTGATAAAAATAAAAATGAGCTCAACCAAGATCATAATAAGAGTCAAGCTAGTGTTTTCGATAATAATGACGATCAATACAATGACAAAAGATGAATCCTATAGTATGCAAAGGAATTCAAGTCAAGGAAATCAGATATTTTAGATTCATCTTATACCTTAACTGCTCTACCACCTTGGAGAAACCTAAATATAACACTATCTGGTGACTTCGAGTATGAGAAGCCCTAGGAGACATCACTTCTCGAGATAACTCGTAAGGATAATAAAAGGGAAACATTACATGATGACATCTTAAGTATTGTGGGACAAGTAGTTTCTAAAACAAAGTATAAACATAAACACAATCATGAAAAACTTAAACCAAGAACAAAGGTGGCATTGAAATGGTCGATGATGAATATTGCACATCCAATAGCAATCTTTTCAGCAATGAAGGACCATAAATATCCTTCATTTTGTAGGTTTGATATGGTCAGTCACAAAAATATTCCTTGTATTCATGTATATGGAAAATGGGACAACAATAATAAACGGAATGGAATACAAATTCAAGTTACAAGTGAAGAGAAATTAACAAACTATAGCGCAAAGACCAAACACATACCTGATACAAGTTCTAAAACAAAATACATAAAGGAAGTAATGACGTTGTTCCAACATAAAACGAGAATGAAAAGACAACAAAAATAATCTAAGCTTTGAGGACAAAGCTTTCCTAAGGAGAAGGCAATGTTACAACAATAAAATAATAAATAAATAGGTAACCATTAGTAATCGTAATTAATAATATTAAATATAGTTTATGAAGAGAAGTGTCTCTTCAATATTTGATAGCCAAGCCATATTTAAGGCGTCTATATCCATTGCCATCAATCATCCATTCAATTATTATATTTATGCATTCTTATTCTGAAGATGGAACATCTTCCTCCTTAACCCAGATACGGGCTAACTGATTACAACAGAATACGGTTGTAACACAATTACAAGAACAAAACCTTAAAATATCCTAAACTGTTTCCACATCTTTTTTTTTAAATACATCTTAAATTTACAATAGACAATTTAAAGGTGGAAGGGTATATACTATATACAAGAGACATCACAACCTCTTTGGTAACGCTACAAATACTAACTTGAAATCAGAATAAGCTATGGGATCTAGAGATTGGGAATCTTTGATCAACAGAGCACCCTTGGCTAAGAGCTGATGGTGTACCTCATCCCACCACATAGAACAAAAAGCAGAAAATGAGCTAACCTTTTATTAAAAAACAGTCATACGTCTGATCTATAAAATGAATAAGGGCGAAATCCACAAACACTGCCATATCCCAGAGAAGGCATACGAACTAGAAAATAGCAATCTTCAAACAATGCAGAACACCAATGATCCCAGGATTGAAGCAGAACTGAATATTGATCTTGTCTATCACTCAGAATGTGAAACACATTTGGGAGTGTCAGTTGTTTACACATCTTAAGGATAAACTTGATCATAAATAGTTGTCTTAAGAAAGGGGGGCAATAACACTTGCGGATGCTTATTGCTCATATCAAATTTACCATGGAAGTTGACCTAACAAGGTAGCCAGCAATTTGTTCAAACTCCAGGGTATCCCAAATCTAATTTCCTTCAAGGATATCATACAAGAAACAACATATATGTCTATGGAGATGATTGTGGAGAATGGAGAAAAAAAAGTTGGTGCACTCTAAATTTTCACTGTTGATGGTTACCATAATAGCTCCAGTAATGTATCTCACTTCAAGAAAACAAATTCAGAGAGTTAGGTTTTCACGGACAAAGGCAGGTGTCCCAAGTGTCCCAAGGACATTTCCCCCAATATCAGGGAAGGTTTCATATCCAGGCAGAGGTTTCACTCCTCCATTTGCTTCTACCATTACTGGGTATTTCATTAGGTGACCCGTCATTTCAGTCACCTCATTAGCACTGAACTGCTTCCAATAATTTTCAGAGAGAGCCCCAACTCTCCTTACACATTCTAAACTTTCTGGATGCTGAAAGCAATCCTCCATAACTGCGAGATGTTCTGCCCAGAGAGCCATTCTATACCCATATACCTGAAATGGAAAATAAGAAATGTGAGTAGAATCATTCATACTTATGCTTGAAATAAATTAATGTTTAAAATGGGGCCCAAAAAATCCCTGTTCATTATAAGGGAGGTTATTCTTTTATGCAATTCATACATTGCACAAACAAAAAGTATAGAACAGTACAGAAGAAATGAAGCAAAACAGTGAAGCCTAAATAAAGAGTGCATTATGATACTATGGGAGGAAGTGGTTGCGTGGAAAATTCATTCAACTAAATCTATTCATTCAACTAAATCTCAGAACAAAGACATGAACTGATTTGGATCTATAATCTCTAATATAAAATTCCAACTAAACTGGATTTGCTCACCACTTTCTCTATAACTATAGCATGCAACATCAATTTCAGTAACAAGGGGCATGACCTCTAGTAAGTGTGCTCCAATGTATGTTGGTTGGGATGCGGTCTAGCGGTAGGTTGGTGGGAGTCTACCACAACTAGCCCAGTTTCAATTCTTTGTGTATGCATACCCGGGAATCCCCAAAGTGACACATCCCAAGAATTTTGTACCCACTCTGGCCAAAATTTGGGTTCTTCTTGGTTAAGAAAAAAAAGAGAAGAGGATGCTTCAGTGTATGTTACTATGTTCAGGTTGGGAGGGAGGGGTATGCTTGGGAGAGCAGTTGTTGCAGAGAAAACAAAAATAAACATTATCAAAGCATGATGTAAACAAGGTACAAAATCTTAAACCAATCACCTGGCCATGTGGATGGTCTCTCTTTTTAGACCATGTATATTGTGGTTGATATGCACCCATAGCAATCTCAGTATCTCTTGAACCATCCATTGAACGTTGGTTAATATTTGCTGACCCTAGAATGACGTACTCATCATCTACAATCATACCCTTTGAATGGACATAAATCATGAAGCGGCGATTTTTCAGAGCTCGAACCTGTCACATGAAGAATGTCAATAAAATTTAAATGTTTCAAGATTGAAATTCGGAGCTAACATCCAAAAGAATAAGATGATATTAGTTTCAGTAATAGTCAAGATTCGTTAACTCTAAACTGGAAATTTTGAAGGCAAAACAGCACTTGAAAGCAACTAAACTAAATATTATTCTGTAGATTACACAAGAAAGCAATTTTCTACTTAAGGTATCAAATAGCAAAAATCCTACTAGGCCAATTAATAATAGAGGACAACATAGATCATTTTATGTAGAGGGGTTGACAAAAGAAGAAAAGTGAATAAAGTACATGAGGTGTATTTTCTGGAACTGCACTTGTAGAAGGTGCTTCATTATTATCCCTTGCTTCACGATTCCCAAGACAAAAGAAGTTCAAATAATCTCGAGGATGATATGTCTTTTCAAGACCAGCTTCTTCCAAAGCCCTGAAAATAGTCTGATACATCATCTGCATAGTCTGTCCCTGCAATGTCAAATAAAAGCTTAAGATACAAAATCATCAAGGTCTTGAAGCAAAAATATTGTCATCGTAATCAATAGGTCCAATATAAATATATATTGATTGAGGAATCCAATGGGTTAGCTCAACGGGTTGTCTCCGATGTTGCTGGACATTTGGCTAGTTCTGTGCTACCAAGTGCCCGGTTTGTATCCCTCTGGGTTAGGCACTCTAGTCTTACGCCAATGGGTTTACCAGGGAAGCCATCCACGAATGTGGAGAAGTATCTCTTGGTTTTCCTTGGAAAAAAATATATTTGTTGAGGTATTGAGTGAATTAAAGAATCTCGATGTGGAGAAGGAATAATCTTAGCATCTTTTGTCACCTCAAATCACACTATGACACATCCATCCTTCCATTAGAAAAACTGATTAATAGTATCAGAAAGATTTCTCTACCAGAAAAATCTATCGTAGGTGACCAATCAGAGAATTTTGATCTTTGAAATACATAATAAACACATAAAAGCTACAATAAATGCATATTCAAGGTCGTAATTTTTAGAAAGAACAACAGAAATCTGAAAAGCCATAGAAGCTTCAACCATATTGAACTATATGGTAAAGTCAAATGGGACTTTTCTAGATGACATTAGACAGTAAAGGTCTGGCTTTGCTAAACAAATATAGTTTTTCTCTTTTTGTGAAATGCTTCTTAATTTTCTATTACTGTAAAAATATGTACAATAAACATTTTTCAAAACACGAAATGGATGGCAATTGGCCACCACCATAGGGCAATAAAGATACATAAACAACTTTCTGCTCAAAGGCTAAAATAACTGAAGCAGTGAAAATGATATGGGTCATGAAAGACAAAATACCCAACAAAATTTACCCGTGATTACAAAAATCATTGGTGCAAGGCCAAATAACAAAAGTCCATAATAAAAATTTAAATCTGCCCAGAAGTGTGCACCAACAATCAACATGATACTATATATTTAAGCATAAGCAGCACAGCTGCAGGGTCTTGGTCATCTGGGGATGTTCATTGACAATCAGAGGTCCCTACTCATCATTACCCTCCATAGATGAACTAGCCACCTCAACAATGGCCAACAAAGCATCAGGCGCTTTGTCATCCAGCAATAGGTGTGGCACAGCATTGCACCAGCAATATGACCAACTCAGCCTCTGCTCCCTCCACTCACAAACCACCTACCTACATTATGGTGGAGCCCATGTTGGCCCTACCCATGATGGGGCATCTAAGAAGGCATGGGTAACCTTTCTCTGAACCATTACAGTAGGGCATGGCTCATAGAAAAGAAGGGGCATCCACACTATATAAGCACTAGCAGAGATGCTTGAAGACCAGAGACCATTTCACAACAAAGGCTTGAAAGTTGAACTCTCAAAGAAAGATTTACCTTCACAACTACTCTGTTGTTCCAAGAAAAGGATTCCAAAAACTATGCTTGAGAACTTCAGTGCAGTTGCAGAAAACACATACAGGCCAGGTCCACCCTCGATGATGTAATCCCTGGCTTGCAGCCAAATCACCAGAAACAAAGGATCATGCAAATATGGTTTTCTTAGGATCCAGTGAAAATTTCCAAAGCTAAGAATTTTATGAGCTTTTGAAGTTTCTAAATCTTATTCAGCCGCACATCCAACAATAGAGTTGGTTAAGCCAACTGCAACCATTCATAGGCTTGTATTTGACAAAGGACTTTCTTGGTTCCAATCCCAATCCTTCCACCAATTCTTTGGAGGGGCTACACCTAGTTTAAACAAGAGGCAATCGGGAATTAAATTCTAAATCTTTTAAAAAATGAACTTATCAGAATTTTTAAGCTGGAAAGTCAATGTCAGATGGGTCCATGGAATTCAGCGTCTACTGTCATACAAGAAAATATCTTGGAGTGTTCTAATTCCATTGCAGAAGAAATGTGTAGCAGAGCTGAGAGAACCAAATTCTCTCAGCAAGAAGCTTTCCTGCATCAAGAATGGCATTCAAGGTTTCCAGAGGGAGTGAACATTGACAAAAGGGCCATTTCTGAAGTGCTCCCCCTTCTAACAGAGGAAGTTTTTGATAGCTTCCAATGCCTTCCAAATGCTTTTAGCAAAATAAAGGAGCCTTCAATCCTGACCGAGGGAAGGGTAATGAGGGACTGAAGATTAAGGCCTTGCCAGGCTTTCTTCCCATAAGGAACTCCTAATGCTATATTTTCGCAAAGCATCAATTTCCAGGATTCGTCCCCTTCCAAGGATTTGATGATCCATTGGCACATAAGGTGAGATCTTCTTTACAGATATTAACAATCCCTGAACCTTCTTGAACTTTTGGAGTGTGGCATATACTCCAGTTTACCTGATGGAAGCCGCTCTTCCTGTCGAGTATGGTTGTCATTGATGACAAGCAATTAATGACAAAGGAGTAATTGAGGTTGATGACATGGCAAAGAGGACATGATAGTTTGGGCATTGGAAGACTAGGTGGTCCAAATTGCCCAAATGACCCATTCTGTGGTCATTTGTGGCTTGATGGGGTCATGGAACCACTGGATATGGTTTGAGTCTTGGAGATGCACTTGATAATGATTTAAACATTGGACTTTGATGTGGAAAATCTCTTGGAGAAATTCAAGTGAAATTCATGAAGCCAATACATGCTTGATGATGCATGTTATCACCTAAGTTGCACTTGGGTGATTTCCAGTGACCCGCCAGAGTATTGAACAAGTCAATTGTTCATTGTCAGTGCTCAGAAGTTCTGTGGTTACATCAGGATCAGTTGTGGTCCATTTTTTTAAATAAAATGCATGTTCATACCCCTTGGGGGCGTTGTAATAAATGCTCTAACATGACAAACTTTTTGTAAAGGACTGGCCTATCAATCCAATTATTCCAAGGTGTCTTTTCCCTTGTCAACTATGCAATGCTGAATAAGCGATGTATAATTTTCGAGCTGGAATTTTCATCTTGGTGGTTAGGCCTTAGGTGGTTATTAAAGTTCATGTGTCGATGTGTATAAGCTTGTTAGGCATTGTTTTTGAGTCGTATTGACATGTACTATGTCCCCCTAGAGTTTTGTCTGATTCCAGGAAAAAAAAAAAAAAATTTCCGTTTTTTAGGCCATTTTTAATGGTTTAAATGGAAATTTTCAAAATGTAAAAAAAGTGTGATCCGGAGTCCGTTTTTGGCGTGGTTAGGCTCGTTTTTAAGCTCAGAGCACCTCTTTTACCCCAAGACTCACTTTCCCCGTGCTTTGGGTGACTATATCGTCTCGTATGGCACTATTTGGCTGAAAATGCTACAGAACATCAAAAAAATGCTAAATTATGAGAAAATGCACCAAACTCAAAAAATAAAAATAAAAGCCAAAAATTAATAAAAAAAAATAGTGGGAAGGTGATTGGGCATGTGGGCCCTATTGGTATGCGACTCCTCTCCAACATGATGGCTACTCAAAACTTTGTTTAAAAACCAAAGGTAGTGAATGGTGTTAGTTGTATGACGTCAAACTTATGAGCTTTCATGCTAGCGCTAATGTGAAGGTTGCATTTGGTCTAGAGGGTGGACCCCACTTCGCAAGTTTTAAAAAATTTCGATATGATATGGATAAACAAATCTTTCATTATTCTGACCATTCACGTCAATTTCGTACAATCACGTGAGGAGTTGGAAGCTCGCGCGTGTGGGAGGGTTAGTGAAATTTTGGGATGTGTTGGCAGCTGGTAAGTGGTTGGTAGAGTTTGCTGAGAGAGGTGTCAATCACCTTCTCTGTTCAACTCAATTACACTCCGAGTTAATCTTCAGTGTTGGTGAGGCCCCCGTGGATCTCTCTTTTTCTCTTTAAGTGAGGCCTTCTTCCTCATTGAGGACGGCAGCAAGGAACCTTTGCTTGTTGTAATGCTGATGCTATTTTGATTAATAAAGTTGAATATTTTGGAGGTCTACCTTGTGCCATTGGATGAATGCTTGTGTTATGAGGTGATATTGTAGAGCTTTGATTTCCTTTGTTAAAATTGTTGACGGATCTAGCTTAGAGGGTTATTCTAAAACACATAGAGTAAGCATTTACAGTTGTTAACTTGTTTACTTGTACTTTGCTTTTAAGAGATAGTAGAGTAGCCAACTATACTCAGTTCTATTGAGGCTCTTTTTTATTTCTTATTTTCAAACACACTAGATCTAATCATGTTTGTGCATGGGTGTTCTCATAGTTTTGCAGATCACAAATTCGAAGGAGGATTGGAACTCAGTTTTCTCTTCTCTTCTCTTCAGCATTTTTACAAGACTAATTCTACTGTGCAGGGTTTCCAAAGTCATCATAGAAAGATCAAGCAAGGCTTGAAGTGTTCTGTCCATCTCTTCAAACCCCAATTCTCCTTTCTTTTTGGTTACTTTGTTCTGAATGTGCTAATTAAGTAGATCTAGTTCTTTAAAGTTTGTTCATCAAAATCTACTTGTTTTAGCATGTTAGAATAGATAGATCTAGAAACACATTGAAAGCTTCATTATTTAACTAGATCTAAGCATGTTGTTTTGGTATTTACACTTACAAATTTTTTCCAAATATTTTCCAAGTACCAAAACTTAAATTTTTTATTTGTTTTTTGTGCATACCACCATCTTTTAATTGTATTAGCTTGCTGGTTTTTAGCAGGTCGGAGGAAAAAGAGAGGGAGGTGCTGCCGAAAAATCAAGTTTTGGGCCATCCAGAGCACTCACGATCCATCTACCAGCCCCCTCCTTCATTCCCTTTCTTCCCTAAGCAAATTTGTAAGCCTTTTTGACCCATTCTTCAAGGGTCAAAAGGAGTTTCTTTTTCTTTTAAGCATTGTAAGTAATCATCAATAAAAAGCAAGTGGGATTACCACTCCCACAACCCTCTTCCCCCATTTGGGGGAAACCTGTATCTGCCCATTGTGTGATTATTTACTTTTTGCAAGTCTTTAGATTAGGTTTAGTTTTAGTTTCATTATAGCGCAATAAAATCTTTACTTTTTTTTCGTAGAACTAATCCGGCATTGCTTTACCGAATTACCCAAGAGAATCCATTCAATTGAGGAAAATATACTCTTTGCCGTAGGAAGTAGTGTAGTTTTATTGTAATTTCTTTTCCTTTGAAGCATCATTTTTCTATTTTGGTTTTGAAAAGTAATACTAACACGGCATTGATCTACCGAATTACCCAAAGAGATTAATCATTGGGGAAAAGATATTCCTTGCCATAGTAATTAATCTCACCGCTTTTACCTTTCTCATCTTACAAATATCAAATTTGAATCGACAATTTACCATTCCGGTGTATGCTCTTGCCCATCGCAGGTTTGCCGTGAGCTTTGGGATAATCAAAAGCAGGAATGCACACTAATTGATTTCTCACATCTAACTCAACAAACTCATTTTAATAAACAAGCAAACACATTGCACATAAAATCCTTAAAACTTTACTAAGGCTCTGTTGTGTATGCTCTGCACCGCTACGGTTCGACCAAACAGTTGGCTGCATCAAAAGCAACATGGGTGACTAGCTTAATTAGTTTTCACATTTCAATTAACCTCCCAGGCGAAAATCCAATGCCTTGATTTGATCAGTTGCGGTGGCAAAATCCACAAAGGAAGCGGGAACAATTGGGTAGCGACCTCGAGACACCGTTAGGCTACACCCTTGTTGGTGTAGTGTTGAATACGTCTCTAAGACTCCAACCAGCCCACATATTCCTTGCGGGGAGCCGCATCGAATAATGGTTTTGGACATACTCCTCGTACCTTCGGGTATATCTGGAGTCCCCTTCTCCTCATAAGTTAATCAACTCATATCCACATTAACTTAAAACTGACCAAGAGCACTTGCAACACTTTTCTTTCAGCAATACAACAACACTTTTTATCTGTGGACTCCATTTTTGGCACTGGTTTTACATTATACAATCATTTGTTTTTATGTGCTTTATATATCATGTATTGATCTTTATGCTGTTGTGTTTAAATTCTGTCGCAATATCTTGTTCAAATTGATTATTTCTTGTCAAAACTCCTAAAAAACAACTAAATCATCATCACACTAAAGTCTTAACAACCTTAGCAACTAATAGGGTCTACCTCCCTTGGCTCCGTTAGGAGTTGGCCTAAACAGGGGAGTCAAGAACAAGGTGACATCCTTGACTCGAGACTTGCCCCCAAGGACACATCGAATAGCTTGAATATTTCTACCATGTTTCCCCCCAGGTGTGGGAAAGGCGGCAACATTTTCTGGCGCCGTTACCGAGGATAAATCTTTTTATTCTTGGAGTCGACTTACCTTTTTCTTTTAGTAGTTTTTTACCATTAAAAATAAAATTTGATTGATCTAGTCAACCTCTGAATTGAACTCGGTCCATTTGGCGACTCCACTGCCCTTAATCCCACCAAGGTATTCTACTTGAAGAAATTCTGAAGGTTTATTAGATCTCATCCCTGAGCCTGAAAGGGCTTATAGGAGGAGGATAAATCGACAATCCTCTCATAGAATCCTTGAGAATTTAGGATCTGAGTCCATTTTGGACATTCAACTTCTTTTCGAAGAACAAAACAGTAGGAGTAACTTGCCTGAAGAAATACTGATTATTTCAAACCCCTTGACTTTACTCAGATAGCAGGTCAACCTCATGCTATACCAAACAAAGCTATCGAGAAACTTCCAACCTTCCAAGGGAACAGTGCCATCGCTGCTACTGCTCACTTACAAGCTATCTCCAAATGTTTCTTCAGTTGGGTCAGAGACGTTGCTCAACAACACGATAATGTGTATATGAAGCTTTTTGCCTTATCTTTAGAAGGAGATGCTTATGATTGGTACACAGGCTTAGATGACAATTCCTATGCCACTTATGTTGAGTTCTTGAAAGGATTTAAGGAAAGATGGGGAGATAAAAAAGAACCTTGCCATCACTAGCTTCCCTCCATACCATAAAAAGAAGTGAAAACGAAACTATGGAGGAGTTCAACAAAAAGTTTCAGTAAGTTGTCAAAAGCATCCATTCTGATTTCAAGCCACCTGACAAATCCATCCTTGTGTACTACATGGAAGACTTGAGTGGAGAAATGAGATACCAACTTAGGGATAAATAACCAGGCAATTTTAAAAAAGCTCAAGAATTGGCCGTTAAGATTGACCAAAATATGCAAGCTTTAGGAAAAGCAAGCATTCCTCGATACTCAAGAGCCCTTATCCCTCCTAAGCAACAAGAAATTAAGGCTAAGGATTCCATGAATCACATGCAGGAGGCTTATGACAAGAAAATGAAAGAGATGAATGATAGGATGGAGGCCTTACAAGCCGATTATGCAAATCAACTATGCAAAACCGAGTAAGAAACATGGAAAGAGCTCAAACCAGTCAGAAGAATTTTCCTCCTAAGAGAAATTGGATTCAAAAGAAAGCCCCACAAGAGAAAAGGCCCCCTAATCAACTAGATTCCACCAACATGGTTGAAGAAATCATTCCCTACTATAGACCTTGTGAAGCCCTTCATGAAGAGTCCACCTGTTACATGGCCCGTCAAATCTTAGAGCATGGTCTTCCAGAATCAAGTGATAGTGAAGAGTATTCAAGAGAGCCTAAGTATGTCAACACAGTAGGACAACTCTATCGCGTCACTGCAGAAACCTGGAGTCAAGTGAGAGAGTACAGTCAACAATTGTATAATCTTACTAAGAACTTTGGTGCTAAGCTTACAACTGAACAAATTAAAGAAATGCCTAAGTTCAAAGGCCTCACCTATCAGAGAAGAGATAGTCCAGGAACTTCAAAAAGTAAACAGTATCCTCTTAAGGTAACCACTCCCCCTAATTCAGATAATGTAGGTCTTGATCTGGGAATTTGGTTTTCAAAAGCTAAAGTGTCAGTCCTTGCAAGTGACATAGTTAAAATTCCAGAGCAAAGAGGAAATTTGTTGAAAGTCTTAAACGCTCCATCTCCCAAAAGGGTAAATTTTAAAGAACCTTTAGAAGAACCTCCTCCAGCTCAAAATAATGTCCTAGATGATCCGGTTGTAATTTTTCATACTATGGATTCAAGAAAAGAGATCATCCCCCTTTCTATGTATCATTAATGATGGGTAATCTTCTTCTACATGATTGTATGCTTGATTCAGGTTCCTCTTCCAATATAATGACTAAGAAAGTTATGGAACAATTGAACTTAAGAACAACTAGACCTCATCGAAATGTTTGTGTTATGGATTCTAGAGAAGTGGATGTAGTAGGAATTATCCTAAGTCAACAGGTGAGACTAGCTAAGTACCCAGAGATTCACATAGCCATGGACATTCTCGTGATTGATGTGCTAGATAAATGGGGGATGTTGTTGTCCAAAAAGTGGGCTGCTACCTTGGGAGGATGGATCCAAATGGACTAGACTTATGCTACGATACTTGCATCAAAAGAGTCATGGGTAAAGTTACGTAATGAAAAGGAAAAGAAATATCACGTCGAAAACCCTAAAAAACCCTTAAATGAGTATGTTTACAACACTGATGATATTGGAACCTACACTTGATACTCTACCTTTTTGGCTCCCCTTAAGGAAAAAATAAAAGATGAGAAGGCATATGAGATATGAAGGACGAAATTTGAAGGTGCTCATTCCAGAGCTGGGAAGGGAGCAAGTGTGGTCATCACATCGCCTAAAGGGTGTTTTCAACTTTTTTGTACCATAGTTGGATTAGCTGAGGAGCCGCTAGTTGGCAAACATGATAAATGCTTGTTTCCAGTGTATCAGATGATCCGCCTTTGTGCCTAGCCAGTTTTGGCTAGTCAGTTTTTGTTTTGAATAATTATGACCATGGCCCCGCGGGGTTTGTAATAAAATGTGCTAGTAGGGTGTTTTGAGTGGTTCGGTCTCCTAAGATATAGAATTTCAACTAAGGTATTCCAGGGAGTTTTTTTCCCTTGACAATTATGCTTTGCCTATAGCCGAGTATAATTGACGAGGTTTTCTCCCGCTTCCTCCAAAGCTAGAATGCCCGATTTTGAATTCTGGGCCTTGGGGGGTTATTAGAGCCCAACTGAGTATGTATAAACCTACTAGACATTATTAGAATAGACTATGGTCATGTCGTAAGTCACTAGGACCCTCGGAAAACATTCCGAAAATTTTTTACCGAACGCGTCAAATTTTGATTTTTTGATTTTTTAATTTTTCCTAAGTTTTAATTAAATTTTTCCATAATTTAAATGGAAAAATTCAATTTGTAATAAGTCAGCCATTCGGGACCCGAATTTAGTGATTGAAGGCTCTAACCTTAAGCCAAAAATCATTCATGATCAGCCAGCCAGCTAGCTCCAAGTTTCAGATCATCATTCGGCCACATAACTCATATTTTCTCAAAAAAGTCAGTTTTGGGGAAAATATTGATTAAATAATAAAAATGATTATTTTGGATAAAATCCAAATCTCTCCAAATTAATCCGAATTTAGCGAAATGAAATGCAGAATGACATGGCATCGAGCATTAATGATGATTGGAGTTAACAAAACTCGGCTTCAGTCAACATTCAGTGAGCATTGAGTCCTCATCCACTTGGCCAATTCGCCTCCTTCAGTGATGACCACGCTTGGGTGAGTTGGAGTTTGGTCATTGGCCTGGTGTTTTGATTGAGGTTGAACTGAGGCATGTATTGATGATCTCTAGGTATTGGCTCCTCCAAACCTTCACGCCTACCTCTTCCTTCAAGCTCACACCTTCATCTTCAAGATCACGCCCCTCTCTCGTCAAGGAATGGTCTTCACACGTGTGAGCTTAGCATTGGTTGGTTTTCAAAGTTCAAGGTTGGAGTGGGGGCGCCTTGCCTAGGTGGAGGCCACCCCTCACTCACACCCACTTATTTTTAGGTTTGGGCTCTCAGTTATGTGCCGAGCCGGTTAGGTTTGGGTTTTTGGTTTTAAGGTTTTAGCATGCTCTCTTTGTATAAATAGAAGCTCTTTCAACTCTATCAATGTGGATGATTGATGTAGAGAACCTCTGGTGAAATATTGTAATGCTTGTTGCTCTCATGCAACCTATTTTAATAAAGAAAGGCTTTGGAAGCTTATGCTGTGTAGATCTTGGATGCATATGTTCCGGTTAATGAAGTGATATTATTTCAATTTCTTTGCTTTTACTAATTTGTGGGTATTAATACATGCTTTAGAGGGCTTATAAAAGCACGTAAGAATAGGTATTTGTAGCTTTCAAGTTACCTATTTATTCCATTTAGTTCTAGAAATCTTAAAGAGCATTGTTTTATTCAGTTATATTCCATGCTTTTGTGATTTCATTTAGTAAATAATACATGATTTAATCCCCGTTTTGGCAAGTGTATAAGTATTTGTTTGCAGTTCATTTCACTGCACCAAGTAAAAGGTTGAGCTAAGTTGCATCTCCTTTTCTTTGAGCCAAGCATACGTTTTTAGCAGCTGCATGCTATTTGGGATCTAGAGTGGTTTCAAAGATTCAAGATCCAAGTGGTTTTATCTTCTTTATTCACCCTAAAATTAATTTTTTTCAATTTCTCCACTTATGTTTGCAAGTAAAAATCCGATCGATAAAGCTAATCGTTTGCATCTTACTTGCTCTCATTTCTAAATCTAGGAAGTGTCAAATTCTTGCATTTTACTTAGATCTAGTTAGTACTTGAAGTAGCACAAAAATTCCTATCTTTGCTTAAGTACTAAGTGTAATTTTTAGTGTATTGTATTGTCTAATCCATCATTTTGCAGGAAAATAGCTCGCTGATTTTTCTCTTTTCATGATAGGTTAAGCGGAAATGTTGGCAAAAAATTAAAGATACAAGCTCCAAGAAACATTCATTTTCCCCCTTTATTCATCCCTATTCTCCAGGTTGCCTTGAAGACATTCTCAAGACCACAAAAGGACTCCAAACTTCAAGCATTGTAAACAAATTAATAAAGAGCAAGTGGGATCACGGCTCCCACACCCCTATTCCCCCATTTGGGGAAAGCTTGTATCGTCTCCTTATTTTCATGTTTTGTTTCATAATTTGCTAAAAGTAGAATAGGATAAAATAGTTTCAAATTGTTAGAATTTTGCATTTCATTCAAGTTAGATAGTTTATTTCTAAAAAGTTCATCTTTCATAAAGTAGAAAAGATAAAAAGTTTCATGTTTTATTGCTTAAGTTAAATTCAAAGTTTTATTTACCTTTTTTGATATAATATTGCAAAAACCTAAAAAATACCAAAATCTCTTGAATCTCACTTTGTGGATCAAGAGTGCTCTCTATCGAAGAGTTGCTTTTCTTTTGTTATCTTTTGTTTTGTTTACTTACCCCCATGCTCTCCCGATTAGGGCCTAAAAACCTGAAAGAGACTCTTGGGTAGATTAGCTCTTTTAATTTTTCTTAAGGTTTAATCAATTAATTACTAAAGTCTCTTGAACTTGCCATAACCCAAGTCAAGAGCACTCTCTATCGGAGAGCATAGTTAGATTTGCATTTTCCTTGCATTAGGCATATAGAATAGCTAAGTCTCTTGAACCTTTGTCATAAGACAAGGTCAAGAGCGCTCTCTGTCAAAGAGTTCTAATTAATTTATTTAATAAAATTTGCAACTCACATTCCCCTAATTAATTTACTTCGTTGATTATCCTTCACCTAGTATGCTCTGCCAACTTCCGGGTTGGGCTCGTACTCAGAACGGTGAACGGGCTGGCTAAGTTCACAAAGAAAAACATAATAAAAATTTTACCCATAACCAACGCACCGGCATTGTAGAAAATTTCATAAGTTTTTCTTAGTAGAGGTGCCGGAACTCCCCGCTGTCTAAGCTTCTCAGCTAGCTGGTCAATCTTCGCGATAGCAGCCTGGGATACTGGGCGGGCCGTCATGTCTCCAACGGATTAACTTGGAACATTTTCCCGGCTATTGAAAACCTTTCGCTAAAACCCTAAGCAAGATCATTTAAAACACTTAAAATATACCAAGAGCACTTGCACAACGTTACATCCACTAGCTTTATTTCAGGACTTGGTTATTTCTTAAGGCATTGCAAATCTTTGACTCCATAAAGACACTGGTCTATTAATCTATGCGTGATTGTTACATCTGGATCACTTGTCTTTAGCTTATTTAAATCTTTATCTGTGAATGCATCTTTATCTTATAAAGTCTTGATATATTGTTCATCTTTTAATCTAGTGCAGCGACGTGGATTGTTTTTTCTTATGCTTGAAATTCATAATTTTAATCATTTCTAATCACAATAACTCTTAAACAACACCCATCCGCATCCGTAACCATTAAAAACACTTTAACAACCTAAGAGCCATAGAAACTCTTTTGTAGGGACTACCCCCCTTGGCTTCATTAGGAGTTAGCCTAAACGGAGGATCTAGGAGTAGGTGACAGTACTTAGCTCTGTGCTTGCCCCCAAGGTCACACCTCTCCCACTTTCTTAAGTGAGGAGACAGCTTTCGGAAAGTTTCTGCTGCTGGTGTGCAATCAGCAGACAACAAAGGGAAAACCTTCAACTTTGCTTATCGATTGGAGTTTGAGGCAACTAATAATGTAGCAAAGTCTGAAGCACTTTTACTTGGTTTGGAAATGAGAAAGGATATGGGGATAAAAATGTTAAGCATAAGTGGCGACTCTGATTTGATAATCCTCCAAGTTAAGAATGAATTTGCTTGTAAGTGTAAAAGGTTGAAAAAATATAGAAATGTAGTCTGGGACATGATGGAACATTTTGATGATTTAAACTTAACTTCAATTCATAGAGATGAAAACGGCTTGGCAGACAAGCTAGCAGTAGCAGCCTCAACTCGCCAACCCTCTGAGGAATTGTTGAACGGTGATGGTAAATTAGAGATAAATTTTAGACCATCTGTTCCAGACAACATGGAACATTGGCAGGTTTTCCAAAGTGATGAACAAATTCTAAAGTTTCTTCATAATGTGGATGAGTTTTCCAACTTTAGTGTCAACTTTCAAGACGAAGGAAAAGAGTATCAGGGAGAAGGTAATCAGTTTGATAACCCAGTACCGTGTGGGTTCTCTCTGCTCGTCGATCCTCTGTCTTCCCTGCTAAATCCTCTATCTGACTTTTCTCCTCATGTCTGTATCTTGTCTCTGTCGAAATACAAGTGTGTGTGTCCTCTCAAGTCTCAACCAATTGACCTCTCTTATATAACTTTAGGTAAAGCATAAAACCTAATTTCACTTTCACTTAAAGTTAATAATCATTTTAATTATTTTCCAAAGTAAACTTAGGAAAAATAATTAAATACAATTGGTTTCCTGTTTTACGGTCTTCTGCATGCTTGCATGCAGGAAGACCTTCCTTGTTGCTGTTAATCTAACACTCCCTCTCAACGAGGAAGGGATTCGGTAGCAACCCCAACTTATCTCTGAACTTTACAAAGTTCTATTTGTAAAGTGCCTTGGTGAAAATGTCTGCCACCTGCTCATCTGTCTGTATGTACTCCAACCGAATGGTTCCCCTCTGAACACAATCTCTCAAGAAGTGGTATTTGATGTCTATGTGTTTGCTCCGGTCATGGAACACTGGATTCTTAGATAGCTTGATGCCACTTTGATTATCACAGTGAACTACTATAGCCTCTAGCTCACACTTGAACAACCCTGCAAGTAATTTCCTCAACCACATCCCCTCACATGCAGCCATGCTAGCTGCAATGTACTCAGCCTCTATCGAGCCCAATGCAACTGACTTCGGCTTCCTGCTGAACCAAGAGACAACCCCTGATCCAATGTTGAAACAACAACCTGAAGTACTCTATCGGTCCTCTACACATCCTGCCCAGTCATCACCTGTGAAACCTGCTAATTGTGCACTCCCTCTGCGCTCATAAACTAATCCATACTCCACTGTACCTCTGATGTAGCAAAGTATGTGCTTCACAGCCATCCAATGCACTCTCCGAGGGTCCACCATGAACTGACTCAAAGGGTTGACTGCAAAGCTGATGTCTGGTCAAGTGTTGACCAGATACATAAGCGATCCAATAAGCTGATGATACAAGGTCGGATCAAATCCGTCTGATCCTGATGCATCAATCTTCATCCAGTTGGAAACTGGAGGTATCGCCATAGGCTTGCAGTCCTTCATCCTTAATCTCTTCACGATCTCTACTACATACTTCCCTTGTCCGATGAAGAAGCATCCATCTCTCTGCCAAACCTCCAAGCCCATAAAGTAATGCATCAACCCTGTTGCCCACCTATTTCGACTAGGTGGCAACTCCATGTACATGAAGATGTACATAGTTGTACAAATGGTACCTTGGAAAAATCTTAGGATTTTTCACTTCTGCAGGGAAATTGCCCCTTTGTAAAACGAAATGTCCGCTCCCCTGCGTGGGAAAATTAATGTGATTATATGTGCTAGTATGTGTCATATGATATGGATGCCACACCATGGAACTGGTTGTTAGGGAAGTCCCCTCATCGAGTGTTTTTTCCCTTTCCAATTGATCTTGTTGAATAAACGAGTTTAATCGGTTTGGTTTTTGACTCAAAATCCTCCAAAGTGGTGACGGGCGTTCTACCAGTCAAGTCCATGAGGTGGCTAAGGGTTCAAAGTGTTATTCATGACCATGCTAGACATTTGTATAGAGTCTTGTGGAGTTTCGTTGTGTTTTATTAATTTTTTCTAGTTAATTAATTTCACCCCTTGGTGGTTAATTAACTAAGTTTTGATATAATAATGTAATTGCTCAAGCATGGCATTTTGTAATAGGGGCTATGAATGCAAGGTAAAATTGCTATGAAACCCCCTAAGCCACTGCTTCGAGTCCCGTGTCTTTCTGATAAGCGGTTGAAGAGATAGACCAATTTTGGTCAGGAGGGGTCTATCTCCCCTAGGGAATTAATTCATTTCCCCAAGTCAAAAATTCATATTATTTGATTTTGAAGGAAAAAATCAAATAATGCCATGGTAATTTTGTTGGGGGGTTGCCAAGCCTAGGAAAATTTATTTCATAATTTTTCCACCCCCCCATGGCCAAGATATTAATTTTTTCAATTTTTCCTAAGTCAAATTGGAAAAATTTAAAAATTAAATTAAAAAATTAAATCTAAGGTGAATTTTATTTTTAGCCTAAGTCTAAGGTTAAAAATTTTAATTGGATGCAAATGGCTAAAAGTCAAAGCCAAGTCTAGAGGTGGTCCAAGTTAAAAGTGGAAAACCCCTGCTAAGGAAGGACGTCCAAGTTAAAACCCACTCTAAAGATGGCGCCAAGGTGAGAAAGGCCTCCAAATATGGTGGGGCGTCAACATAAAAAGGGTCCTCCAGAGTTAGCGCTAAGGTAAAGGCCCCATTTAAAAGAGGGCGCTACATTAAAAGGGAGGCGTCCAAGGTTTAGAGGGGCGCTACCACATGAAGGGAGGCGCTCCCACATATGGAGGCGTCACTATATTTGGAGAGGGCGCCATCGAATTGGAGGAGGCGCTAGTCAAAAAGAGGGGTGCCACAATAAGAAGAAGGCGCTAGATTTGGTAGAGTCAAAGCCAAATTTGGAGGGGCGCCTATGCTATTGGGCCCACGTTTTTTACCTTAGCTCATCAAAAGCATCCAAGCCATTGATTGATGGAGCATTTAGTCAAATACCTAGATCTAGTGGTGGAGATTTAACTTAGATCTAGATCTAATCTTGGCCATTGATCTTCAAGGGGTTGGGGTCTTCCTCAACTATATAATGAGGGTCTCACTCCCTCATTTGACATGATCTTTCATGCTATTGTTATGCTGCCGGAATATTTCTCCACTCTTCTCTCAAGCTCTTGTGCTATTGTAATCTTCTTGCCCTAGTTGGGCCATTTAATCAAGTAAATCTTTGGAGGAAGTCTTGGTGTCTACATTTCATGCTTCTTGTGTAAGGTAACTTGCTTCATTTTTATTTGATTTTGCATTTGTATTAACTTAGATAGCTCTCCACAAAGTATTTTGTGGAGAGACTTGTAGGTAGAAGTATTTTTACCTGCATTTGTGAATAGATTAGTAAGATCCTACAAAGTATTTTGTAGGATTTATTTATATGCTCACCTCTTGGCTTACATTTTGCAGATCTCATAAATTTGTTTGCAGGGAACTAGAACAAAGGAGCCTTTTCCCATTAGTTTAAAAACTCTGTTTTCATTTTCGCACTTTTGGAAAAAAGGGTTTTAAAACTCAGTTTTTATCACTGTATAGTGATAAAAACCTTGGTTTTAAAGCCCCAACCCTTAGTATATTAGTATAGGCTTTTATTTCTGCTGTTAAAACATCAAACTTCATATTTATGTCATATTTTCGCTCAGTTTTTTTACTGTAAATTAGTAATTTTTTTTGGACTAACCTTTTCTAACAAATTCTTTGAGTTTTCTGTAATTTCCAGCAAGTAAAGCTTGCTGGTTTGTGACAGGTTTTGCACAGGTGAAGGGGAGGTGCTGCCCAAATAGGCCCAGAAATACCTCAACCTTCAACCGGTTCCAAAAGGGGTTCAAACCCTCAACTCTTTCCTTTCTTTTTTTGATATTTGTAAACCCCAACGAGAAGTTCTCTTGGGGTATTCTGCAAAAGTTAACAAGCACTTGTAATATATGTGTAAATAGATTAAGAAGTAGAGTAGATTTCAGTTTATGCAAGTTTTCTGTTTACCCACCTATCTTTGTGACAGACCACCATCTCTGTCACAAAGATTGAAGTGAGGTTAGTTTACTGTTTTATTCAGTTGTATTTTCCTTTCTAGTTTATTTCATTCACCCACCTATCTCTGTTACAGACCACCATCTCTGTAACAAAGATTGTTGTGAGGTTAGCTTAAGCATTCGGTTTTATTTTTCTATTCACCCACCTATCTTTGTGACAGACCACCATCTCTGTCACAAAGATTGCTGTGAAGTTAGTATAATCAGTTTCCTTTCTACCCACCTATCTCTGTGACAAACCCCCAACTCTGTCACAGAGATTGCTGTGCGGTTAAGCATTACTCTAGCTAGTTACAGTTTCTTTCAAATTCAGTATTTTTATTTTTCTGTTAAAAGAAGCAATCATACAACTCACCCATCCTGTGTATCCTCTATCCACTTGTCATCTCCCTTTAGGGACTTCAAGTTGGATATGAAAAGCAGAAGAAGTGGGGGCTTAGGTAATTAAAGCAACATTTTTATTTTTCTGCTACAATCTTCACATTTAAATTTTCAGTCCAAGATCAAATACCAGCACCTCCCATAAGGGATATCGCTTGGTGATCTTGTTGATAACTTAAAATTTACATTGCATCTTAACCACCAAGACTTAAAATTAACCCTTAAAATTTACCAACAAAAGCTTCTCTATTTCCTGCTCCTCTACTCAGTTATCACCCTTCGGGGTACTCGTGAGATACGACGGGGGATAGAGGAGTCTTAGTTTAATAGGCATCCATCTAGCCATTTTTCCTGTCAACTAAAAACAGTGACCTCGGAGGCGACTTGGGGTAGTAGACCGTGGGGGATCTTTAGGCGCTTTGACGTCCTCCTTGTTGAGCACCAGGCCATTGGGGTTTGACCTGTGAGCTACGGGTGGGCTTTGCTCCCACTTTGTTGAGCACAACAGCACTCCCTCTTTGACTTGAGAAGTACTGGATTGGGGTAGTCACACCACCAATTCTAAAACTTAACTTCAAGAAGAAAAACTTTAATAAAATTTACTAAAATAAACCAAGAGACATTGCAAAACCGGTTCTACAACACTTTTTCATTTCAGCACTCCAGCATTGCACTACAACTCTTTACTTTCAGTTTCACTTCACTTTTCAAGTTCATTTACTTTCAGTTCTGCAATTGTTCATGTGGTGAATGCTTAACATTTGTTTAAACTGTTTCAAGTAAATCAAACTTAAAGTCTTTCTTTCTTTTATTTCCTGTTGGTTCAATAAGTATCACATTAAAGCATTTTCTTCTGCTATCTTTTGTTTATACTGATAAGTTTAGATCAGTTGTACATTACTTAATAATCTTGGTTCATTACTGTTATAATTGTACCATTTGTCTGTTTATTCATCTCATTGTTAGACAACCTAAACTGTGGCTTAATTAACTTACATCCCAGTTTCAGTTGTAAATCTGTAAAGTTATAATTTTAGACTCCATTTGTAATAGGCATTGGTCTTTGTTTATCTCAAGGTCTGCTTGTCATTAAAGGAAATCTGTGCATTTGCATGCTGCTTGTCATTCCTTAGATATTATAAAGTCTTAGCCAAATCTTAATAAAAGATCCCTTTAATTAATTTATAATTAATTAATAAATCTGGAACTTAGCTTTCCTGTAGGGACTACCCCCCTTGGCTCTGTTGGGATCTTGCCTAAACGGAGGAGTTGTGGACTGTGGTGACAGTGGTCCCCAGCTCTCACTTGCCCCCAAGGACACACATAGCAGGCTGTGACTTTCCTGTGTCTTAAAGTGTGAATTAGGCGGCAACATCTTTGGCGCCGTTGCCGGGGACAAGTCATTTGTCCTTGGTCTGACTTGATTAATTGATTTTGATTCTTTAATTCTTTAAATTGTTAATAAAATTCTTTAATTAATTTTAATAACTTATTTACCCATATTAGAGCTATCTTTTTCTCCAAGTGGCGACTCCACTTTCAAATATAGTAAGGTATTCTACCCAGAGCCATTCAGGTGGTCTACTCAACTCCCTCACCGAACCTGAAAGGGTGTATAGGAGGAGGTTGAATAGACTTGCTCCCCTTAGACTCCTTGCAAATCTTGGAGAAGAGGCTATCTCTGATATCCATTTGTTGTTTGCCCAAAACAACCAATCCTCACCAATGGATGATCTATGCAAGCCATGTGATTTTTCTAACATTGTTGGTTATCCTCATGATTTGCCAGATAAAGCTATAGAAAAGTTACCTTCCTTCCAAGGTAATAATGCCATCAGTGCCAAGTCTCACATCACCAAGTTCAACCAATGTCTTGCTAAGTGGTGTAATGCTCATAACTATGAAGATGTCAAGATGAGGCTGTTCATTTTGTCTTTAGAAGATGATGCCATGGAATGGTTTCAAGATCAGAATGATAATAAGTTCAAAACTGTCAAGGAAATCATTGAAGCCTTCAATGATAGGTGGGGTGATAGAAGGGATAACCATTTCTTGTTAGCAGCCTTGCATACTAGTCATAAACAAGAGAATGAGACCATGAAAGAATTTAATAAAAGGTTTAATGACTTAGTAAAAAGCCTTCCTGCAGATATTAAGCCCCAAGAAGCATCTCTCTTGATTTATTACATCCAAGCATTTGAAGGAGAAATGAAATATCAGATAAGGGATAAGGAACCTGTGAATCTTAACGATGCACAAGAAAAGGCTATCAAGATAGATAAAAACATGCAAGCTGCTGGTAAATCTAATATTCCTGGGTTTTCAAGGGGTAGTTCTTCTAAGTCTAATGAAGTAAAAAAGGTTAAGTTTGAGAACCAGGAACCTCAAGGTGACTCCATAGATAAGCTTACCCAATTGATTAAGCAAATGGAAGTGAATCATGCTAATTAGATAGCTGCCATGCAGGCAAACCAGACAGCTTTACAAAACAAAGTAGTTTCTTTGGAAAGAAACAGAGGAAATAATTTCTATCCTAACAAGCCAAATGATAGGTGGCAAAACCAAAGACGGCCCCCACCTCAAGATCAAAGGCCCCCTAATCCTTTAGAGTCTACCAATGCGGTTGACCATCAAGCTATTCCGTATTGTAGGCCTTGTGGGGATTTTCATGAAGAAAACACTTGTCAAGTCTTTTTGCAAATCATAAGTGATAAAATGAATGAAAAAACAGAGAATGAACAAGTAAACATGTGTGGGCAGAAGTATAATATTGGCATGTATGAATGGATGGATCTAGCTGAGAATAGTCAAAGGGTTGAGTCAATAAATGAAGTAGCAGAAGTAGCTTTTGGCCCTAAGCCTAGTGAGCAGCAAGTGTCAGATTTTTCTAAGTATAGAGGAATAACTTACCAAAGAAATGGTAAGAAGAATCAAAGTCAAGAAAGAACTCCAACCAGTGTTCCTAATGTACCTCCTCCCCCTCCTATTTCAATTGCTCCTAATACACAATTAAACATTGATCTAGGAGGTTGGTTAAATAATGCTAAGATGTTGGTTCCTGTAGCAGAACTCATGAAGATCCCTTCTCAAAAGGGAAAATTACTCAAAGCTATAGAAGAACCTTGTCAGAATAAGGTTGATAAAGCCATAGCCTACCATGATGCACCTGTCATTCTTCAGAGTATGGACAAAGGAAATGAAAAGAGCCAGCCTTTCTTCCTCTCGTTGTTAGTAAACAATCATCTTTTACACAACTGCATGTTAGATTCAGGGGCTAGCTCAAATGTGATGACTAAAAAGGTTATGGAACAATTAAATCTAAGGATCTCAAGACCTTATCATAACATTTGTGCAATGGACAGTAAGATGATTGAAGTATGTGGTTTAATTAAGGGCTTACAAGTACACTTATCAGCTTTTCCAGACATTCAAATAGAAATGGACATAGTAGTGATAGATGTCCCAGATGCTTGGGGTATGTTACTCTCAAGAAAAACTGGAGCAGACTTAGGAGGAAATATTCAAATGGACTTAACTTACGCCACCATTCCAACTCCTGAAGGAAGTTTTGTTAGATTGAATCGAGAGTTGGAGATGAGACACCATGTAGAAGACCCAAGAAATCCAAGCAATGAATTAAAGTATAAAAATTATGACTTGGGAAATTATGCAATTTTGGCTAACTCTTTAGGACCTATTGAAGAATCAAATGAAGATGAAAGAGTTAATCAAATTTGGCATATGCACTTTGATGGGGCCTTCTCTAGAGCTAGTAAAGGTGCAGGCATAGTTATTGAATCCCCTTCTCATAAGGAATTCAATTTTTCCTATAGACTAGAATTTAATGCCACCAACAATGTGGCTAAGTATGAAGCCTTGCTCCTTGGTTTAGAGGTGTGTAAAGATAAGGGTATCAAGAAGTTAGAGGTTAAAGGTGATTCAGATTTGATCATTTCACAGGTTAATAAACAGTTTGCTTGCAAGTCAGAAAGGTTAAGAAGATATAGGGATGCAATTTTGGATCTTGTTCAATGTTTTGATCACATAGAATTTATTGCAGTTCCTAGAGAATTTAATGCTAAAGCAGATAGACTTGCACTAGCTGCTTCCACCCTTCAAAGACCACCAGAGTTAGTAGATGAAGAAGTTAAAATGGAAGTTATCTTCAGGCCTTCAGTTCCAGATAATGTAGATAATTGGCAAGTCTTTGATGATGATAAGCAAGTGATTAATTTTTTGAGTAATATAGGAGAATTTGTTGACTTTCACATTAGTGAAGAGCAAGAAGGTTGCTATTATGCAAAAGAAACTCAAAAGCTTAATCCAGCCCCTAGGAAAGTTGTGTCTTTAGAAAGGGCATTTGATAGAGAAGATGGCCATAAACCTAAGGAAGAATCAGGTACAAAGCCAAGTGATTACATAGAGGTAAACATAGGAACTAATGAAGAACCTAGAATGGTTAAGATTGGCAAAAAGACACCTAGAGAAGAAAGAGAATAGATAATTAATTTACTAAGGGAATATAGAGATGTTTTGGCCTTCACATATGATGAACTTAAAGTCTATAAGGAAGATGTAATTCAGCATACTATTCCACTAAAGGAAGAAGCCAAACCATTTAGACAGAAACTTAGGCAAATAAATCCTAAGTTGGCTCCCTCAGTGCAACAAGAACTTCAAAAGATGTTGAAAGCTGGAATAATAGCCCACACTAGGCATTCTTCTTGGTGCTCAAATTTGGTAGTGGTTAGAAAGAAGAATGGTCAAATCAGGTTATGTGTGGACTTCAGAAATCTAAATATTGTGTGCAAAAAAGATAATTATCCCCTCCCTAAAATGGAAACCTTATTGCAAAGAGTAACAGGATC
Source organism: Pseudotsuga menziesii (assembly GCA_001517045.1). Lineage (NCBI taxonomy): Eukaryota > Viridiplantae > Streptophyta > Pinopsida > Pinales > Pinaceae > Pseudotsuga > Pseudotsuga menziesii. The sequence goes on from LPNX010302456.1 coordinate 86,248, forward strand.
TGGTATGATTTCAATGCTTGATGGTTTTTCTGGTTATAACCAAGTCAGAGTTAAAGAAGAAGATAGGCATAAAACAACATTTACTACTCCATGGGGAACATTTGAATATATCAGGATGCCTTTTGGTTTGTCTAATGCTGGAGCTACATTTCAAAGAGCTATAAATTATGCTTTCAGAGGATTAATTGGAAAAATTATTGAAATTTATCAAGATGATCTAACGGTTTTCTCTAAGGATGGGAAAAGTCACATAGGGCACTTAAAACAGGTTTTTGAAAGATGCAGAGAATTTGGGATCTCGTTAAATCCAGCTAAGTCAGTTTTTGGGGTTACTGAGGGAAAATCACTGGGTCACATAATTTGCAAAGAAGGTGTCAAAATAGATCCAGAAAGAGTTGCAGCCATTGCTAAACTCCCCTTGCCTAATACAAAAAAAGGCCTTCAATCTTTCTTTGGTACAATAAATTTCCTTAGGAGATTTATTCCTAATCTAGCAGAAGTAACTAAGCCTTTGAATAAGTTACTTAGAAATGATGTCAAGTTTCAATGGGATGAAACAGGAAAAAGAGCTTTCCAACAAATAAAAGATGCATGTGGTCAAGCTCCCGTATTAATCAGTCCAGATTACACTAAAGAATTCTCTCTCTTCTCCTTTGCATCTGAAGACACCATTGCTGGTGTTTTACTTCAGAAAAATGACCAAGGTCAAGAACAACCCATAGCATACATGAGCAAGATCTTAAGA
>LPNX010302466.1:11100-26180 GCA_001517045.1 Pseudotsuga menziesii
AAATGAGACATACTCTAAGTTATGATATTGTGAATTTAAGTGATTTTGTTGCAAATGGATTGATCTTAATTATGAGCTTAATGTAATGTTGTGGGGCATTTAGGGGATTAGGGGTTTATTTTTATTTATTTATTTATTTTGATGTTGTGGGGCGTTTGCAGAAAATATAGATTGAGATGGAGTGTCACATTCATGGATGAATTTGAATAATTTCACATAGAACATTTTAGATGTTTTTATTAGTATGATGTTTGTAATTGAAAATCTAAAGGATTTTTTTAATATTTATATGAATCATTTGTTCTTGTATGGTTTAATATATGATTTCATTATGAATTGCATCATAATTTCTTTGATTTTATATGGTTAGAGTGGTGAAAACATTGATAGAATATTTGTTTTTGTTTAATATGCAAGTTTTAAAAAAGTTGTAATTTATCTCTTGTCGAAAAAAATAATTTTCCAATTTAGGGGTTGATTTTAAAGTTTTTGTAAACAACACTATGGAATGTTTAGGCCATGGCTCTATTTTTTACCCTGAAAAAAAAAAGTGTCTACTAGTATCAACACTTTTCTATTTGGAGGGTTTTTTTGGTGTTTTTTATGCAAAAATCATTGTTTTTATGGATAGATTTCTCGTTTTTAGTATAAAGTTCTCGTTTCATAGTATAAGTGGTTCAGAGTGATGAGAGTTTCTTCTGCTTTTCTTGGAGTGAACTATGAGAGCTTGATCTTCACTTCCCATCTTCTCTTCTCAAGCTATTATTCGAGCTTATTCTTGAGAGCATTCTTCCCATAGTCTGTTGAACTTGACTAACTTCTTTCTGGCACAGATTCCTTGAATGAAGGAGTCCCATGATCTAGGGAGACCATTCAAGGTGATCATCACAAGCTCTGCATTTTCCACTTCTTCATCTATTGCTTCCAGCTATTCCTTGATCTGAGAGACCCTTGTAAAGTAAGACTAGATGGTCTTTGCATTCTGGATCTTTACATTTTTCAGTTGGTTTCTTAGAGTCATCTTTCGGTTTACGTTCTTCCCTTCAAAAAATTTGGTTAGGGCATCAAACATAGCTTTAGGTGTCTTTAGGGAGGACACCTGTGGTATGAGGTGATCCTTGATTGAATCAGCAATGATCCTCTTTTCCATAACCAACTTCTTCTTATGTAAGGCCTTTGCCTCATCTCCCTCTGGAACTGGAACCTCTTCACTGATATAGGAGTCCAACTCATTTTCTTCTAGGACCAGGGAGATCCTATACTTCTAGGCTCGGAAGTTATCAGCTCCCTCAATATTTTCATCAATCTTGGTATGATGAGACATCTTAACTGAGAACCTCAAATGGAAATACAAAAGATTTAGATCTTACCAGGTCAAGATGTCGGATCTCGATTTGGAGTTGAAATTCTGCAGTGCTGGTTCATGAGCAGATTAGGGTTTTGCTTTTCCAGAGTTCTGTCCAACCAAATGATTTGATTTTGATCCCTAACTTCAATTTTGAGGAGGAGATCAATCCAGGTCCAGGATTAATGAAAAATTCGACTGCTGTGAAAATCCCTAATTTTCGGCAGTAGTGTCGGGTCCAAAACTGAGAAACCTTGGATTTTGCTTCGACAGAAAGATGTGCCCTAGGGAGGAGAGTTATTCCAACCTTCTTTTTCTGAAAATATGTGGAGAGATATCAACAAAGTAGGAAGCCCCAGTTCCCGCAGCTACACAATGTCTTCTTCTCAGGTTAGCTCTGATACCATGTTAGATTTTTAACATTAAGCTAGCATAAAATTGGGATCTTTAACTGAGAGAACAACAAGCACATCAATCAAACACAAGAGAAAATGAACACATTGTTTTTCCTCGGGGAAACCATAAATGGAGAAAAACCCACAAATTCCTCAGAGATAGAATTAGCACGAAAAGTAAAACCCCAAAATAGTAATATGATCTCTCGACAACAGTAACCTCTTTCTTCCTTTCCCCAGTGTCTTTCTCTTCCTCAGCTATGCACTACAACTAAGTGTGAGTGAGTGTGTGATAAATAGAGAGGCTAGCTCTCTATTTAGACTAATTCCTGACTTGAGTAAACCTAACTAGAGCCGACTTCACTAGGTGAGTCTAATAACCTAGTGCCTCGGAACTGCAGGGAATTTAACCCTTGATCAATAGGAGGGTCACCCACAATGACTTGACATGACTTGTTTACATTATAGAACCTCCCGATAGGAACATCGGGGCATGACATAACTCAAGTACATCCCGGAATAAACATCGGGTTACAATACATAAGAAATACAAGTGAATACATTCCGAAGTTACAATTACATCAACATCTTCCATATGAGGGCACAAGTGAGTGAGGTGGCCCTCCTTTCACAATTTGCAAGGAAACTTTACCTTACATTTAGACTGCTTGTCCCCCCCAGCATTGTGGGAATTCTTGTCATTAAAATTAGCATTTTTTTGTTCTTGTTCCCACCCTTACGATTATTTTTACCCTTTTTCTTATTCCTTTTGGGTTGCTAGTTTCCCTTCTGGTTCAACAATTGCATAGAAAGTACACTCGCCGTTTGGGTGGGTTGGGACAAAGCTGTGGCTTGTCCCGAAGTGGATTGATTAATAGACAATTGGCTCACTTGTTTCACAACCGAATCCGTAGGTTTGGCACTTGTACAACCCACACTTCCATCGGCATGTGGTCCGGGCTTGATCTTGGGATCGAAACTAGAATGTGGAGCATTAGGTATGATCTCATACAAAAGTCTAGATTGAGCATAGATCAAATCCAACTCCTGTGCCCTAAAGATTGCTTGTTCCTCATTTTGGACTCCGGATATAAAAACATCCTTCGCGATGTAAGGTAACAACGATTTGAGGAACCACTCAAGGAGAAATTTCGGTGGTATGAAGGCTTTAATCAACCTCTTCCATCTACGCCACTCTTGGATATGATCCGAGATATGTGTGGCTTTGTCTTGTTGAAATGCCGACAAGGGTTTTGTACCAATGTTGTAATGCATGGGTAGCTGAAAGTGATTGAGGAAAGTCATGGCAAGGTCATCGAACAAAACGAATTCCCCCCTTGGTAACTCTATATACCATTTCGCTACAGGCCCAGTGAGGGTGCGTTGAAATAGCCTTAAACAGATTGAGTCATCATGTAAGGAATTGGAAGAGAACCAAAGGTGAAAAGTAGTGACATGTTCACTAGGATATCCTCCTGCTTTGCCCTCGAACTTGGGAATGTCCGAGGGAAGCTTGTTAGGGATAGCCGGCCAAGCTGAGTCATGAGATACCAGATCGTTCATAAGTCTCGATAAGTCAGGTAAGTTCAACGTTGCGAGGAAAGGGAGCCTAGGTTGAGCTGGCCTATGCCACCTTCCCTGATAGTTTTGGTTCATATAAGGCTGATTAGTGTAAATACCATGGACTTGGCCATAATATCCTCCTCCCATTTGACCCATGTAGGGATGCATGGAAGCATTATGATGTGGTGTACCTTGACTATGCAGTGCTACAAAGCCATAATTAGAGGAGTAAGTAGGTTGTTGATACCCATACCCATAGGGTTGATAGTTATGTCCATACTGCGGTCCATAAGATTGTCCATGAGAAGCTCCATAAGGTGTCCCATGGGATGTCCCATGAGAATATCCATAGTTAGGGATATGGAGAACTCCCTGTGATGGATCGTGTGATGATCCAAAACAGAAATATGAACTCCCAAGACAACAGGAGGTACCTGACTCTAATATACTACCGTGCGAGCAGTCGTAGTATGAACATGGCTAGTAGCGATATTCCGGCCCGAAGGACCACGTGAATGAGGGGGAGGAAGGGTTGTCAAAAATGCATTCGAAGGAGTAGGGTTTGAGGATGAAGGGACATGTGAAGGGATGTAAGTGGTGTTCCCTATGGTCACTTGTCTTGGTTCTGGTATCCGCATATGACTACTAACACTAGGTCTAGGACGGACATGTGAGGTAGCTTCCACCACTGGGATGGTAGGTGTAATGTGACTAGTGCTCGCAAATCTCTCTGCATGGAAAGGATTAGGAGTGCCCCCAGGCGTAGTTCTAGGTTCAATTTTTGACTCAACATGATTTGTCGGATCGTTTGCAGGGATATCAGGCATGCCATTACGAATATAACTAGTGCTTGTGGGTTCATGATGAGTCTCGTCACCTGGTAACCAATACCGACGACCTGTGAATGAGGGATCATAACCAGAATGTGAAGGTATTTCTGGTGAAGGATCATATACAGGAGTAGAATCTACATCCCCAACCTTGTGAGGTGGAGAAGACATCTCAAGAATATCATCCTCGTGATCTCCCATTGTGTGTGAATCAATGTGATAAGTAGACTTCCCGGACTGTCTATTTCTCTCTCCCAAAGGAAAAGGAGACGTGGAAGGCGGAAGTCCTGCTAAATGACGAGAACGGAGAAGTGCCGCGCCCGAATCCATAATGAATCAAAAAATGAAAAAGACTCTATCTAATTACGCAAACCCCAGGCAAGCTAGCACGCGCAGAGCATACACCTATACAATGTAAAGCCAAATCACAAGCAAACAAGGGTAGGATATGTGAGCTCCCGAATGAAGCAGGTATGTCTCGCCTAGGAGAGGCTTGAGACTCCCATACACAACAAGCGGAGGTTCGTAACCAATTATAGTGGTCCTCAGCTTCAATGCATATAGCGACTGTGTTGTCCGACCCCTACCTGGAAAGGACACCTGCAGAATAACCTCTGCGAAGTACCCCCTCGATAAACTAGGTAAGGAAACTAAGGTCACCTCAATATAATCAATGCTCACACGGATAGTTTCAGGTGGGATTGACCATATAGGCAGGGTAGCAAAGCCCGAAACTCTGGAAAAGAGCCCCCAGATATGAATACAATCCTGGAGATATCTCCAATGCTACTCAGTTATGACCAAGGGTCATCCCAATCAATAACCACTCACACTGCCTCATGCTTAACTCCCTTATAAGAGGAGGATCCTGAGAAACACTAATTATATAAAGAAATTTTACTCTCTCACTTGGACAGACACATAAATGTTTCGTTTAGTGGTCTTGTAGAATTTACTCACAATGAACTATTCCAAGACCCTAAACCTAATCTTGTTGGTGCACCCTATAAAATAAAAGAGTGTAATTCATTTTATTATGCGTTGATTTTAATTGACTTATTACTCAAAAGGGCAAATGATCGTGCAACTAATGATGTTATGACACAACAAGAAGTAAAATGCACACCTAACAATCAATGCAAATGCACTGTGTCGAATGAAAAATGGGGTATGTTACTATGTGAAGTGCAAAATTTTCCTTCAAATGAATATGCAATCATTCCTATATGAAAATCTGACTAATTCTTCTCCAAGCAAACCTAATGCAAGTACCATGCAAAATGCAAAATGCAACAATGCATAATGATGCAAAAAGCAAATGTTTTTGTATTTTTTGAATTAAAATGAGATAATAAAGCAAAAGTATGACTCTACAACCTCGAGACTCTGCAAGCACTATCAGACAACACCTAAGCAAAGCACTAAGGTAAAAGAGACCTAATGCACTAATCCCAAAACAAAAAATAGAAAATGAAATGACAAGAACATTCTCAAAAATTCAAACTAAAAAGCATCTCTAGTGAGAAATAGGGGTGTATACAGACTCCAAAAGCATCCAAGAAAACTTAGCAATTATCCAAACTCACCCAACAACACTTAATCTTACTCAAAAAGGCAAAACTCAGGGCATACGCGACTGTGTACAGAAAACCTGCATATATACGCGGATATCCCAGTAAAAACCGCGTGTACACGCGATTGTGAAGACAAAACTCATGTACATGAAGAAAAAGAGATAAAAAAAGAAGGTAAACAGATAAGCTGAGACAAAATTTACTCCTACAGACACTACTTGGAAAACATGCCCCCAGAACCGACTCAAAAATAGAGAAATCAGAGCAATTCAAGAACATTGAATGCTGATAAAACCCCCAAAGGAAATGACTAGGAGCTCCCCAGCAAAGTCGCCATTTCTGTTACGGAGAAAACTTCCTATGGATTGGGGTACCACAACAGACAGAGTAACCGCATAAATCAATCCTTTCTCATATGCAAGAGAAACAAAACATCTAACACTAAAGGATCTCGAAACATACCTTATTCTGGATGGTTGATGTAGATCCCCGTTGAGTTTTTCCACTCTCACTTGTATTAGCAATTTAATCCCTCAACATTCAACAAACAAGACGAGCATGCTATACAATGGTGTTAGACCTACTCTATCATATATAATCAATAACATATAAGCATTTAAAATCATCAATGGATTCAATATTCATTTAAATACACATTATGGGACAGGAAAAGATATTTCTATTAATATAAATCACAGATTACAATAGTGACAACCTCTATCGACGCGTTTGCGAACTTGAGAAACTGAGTCCTTCGCCACTTCAATCCTCCATCTCTCGATAGAAAGTTCACAAGCAAAGGCAAGCTTGGGAAGAACACAAAGTGCTCCAATGGACAAACTGATGCAGACTCAAGTATAAGCTCTGGCAACAATGGACTATAGTTTTATTGCTCTTTAATTCCTCCTCCTTCAATGTATCCAAAGGGTTCCTTATATAGTGCTTCAATGGGGTAATGGAAGGTCAAATCCGAGTGATCTCAAGGCATATGGAAGGCCAAGAGACAAGTGACTCAAATCCACATCAAGGAAAACTCCAAAACTATTTGGCCTTTTGCACACATCCCGATGTAGGGGGGTTTGAGGGTCATATCCGCGTATATACGCGAGAATAGGTTTAAAAGTAATGTATGGAAAAGAATGCATGTTTTTAGGGATGATCTTGGAAACATCAAAGGTACAAAAATGGTCCATGGGGTCCAAAGAGTCTGCAGAGGGATAAGGAAGGCCATAAAGGTGTGATCCATCATGTGTGGTAAAATTAGTTGTAACACCAGACAAAGGTCAACAACCTCACAGGGATTAGAGCTGAGCTCTACGAAAAGCAGCAACAGAAGTTACAATGTTCAGGTCGTAAGGCAGGGACATAAAGACCAGTTTCCATCACGGCTACTAGAGCCTTCATCATCCCTACACAAAGTACCCTCTAAGGGTTTCAAAAATTATATAGAAAACAAGCAAGATTTTGAAACTTTAAGCAAGCAAGTAAACCGAGGCCGTGCCTTTTTCAACCACAAGAACCAAACTTCTAACAACCATAATATTATGCAGGAAGAAACCCTCGTTTGCAACTGGGGCTTACCAATTTGTATGCTCAAGTGAAACTGAAGGGTAAGCTCGCTTCCCCCTACCGAGCTGGAGCCAGGAGAAGGACCTGCAAGTTACAAACCTTTTACGCATTACAAAACCTTCTTAAAATTGGTAAAACCCTTTTGTAAAAATTAATGTAAACGAAATGAGGGTAAGTCTTTACCTACTATAGTTTCGAGTTAAAGCTGAGGTGAAATGGCCACCCTAGGTTGTGTTGGAATCGTGCCGGAAGACAAGAATACTTTGAGTCACCACTGCGATGGAAAAACAAGAAAATCGACTCAACTAGATGAAGATATACTCCTGGCCGAAGCTTTGATTTTTCAGTTGCAGGTTTAAGACAAGCACAACCCTCGAATCCTGAAGAGAAACAAATATCCACTCTTGTTGTAACTACTTCAACCATTAAAAAGACCAAAAAACACTCACAACCTCTCTCAACAGTCACAACAATTGTTTAGGGAAGCAAGCTCCAAGCTTGAAGGTAGTTACAAATCTCCCATGGCAGCGAGCTCTCAGCTCGGCCAACAAGACGGAGGAACCTTCAGTCTGCAAAGCAAATGCGTAGGGTTTGGAGTTATAAGTCAACCCGTGTGTGAATGAAACTATCCCACGTGTCTTTCCAAATAATTTCTCCAGTGTGGGTAAGTTATATAGTCAGTGCTGCAGCAAAGTGATTTACAATCAAACCATTGATCATTATAAACTATACTTTGTTTATGATTGCCAATAATATATATCATTTCCATGGAGATTAACGATACACAGGTTATAAAACATAATCTTAAGTTATGAAGTAACCCTTAGGCCTTGTCATTTTTAAATATATTCTTTTGCTAACTTCTTGTGCCAAGACTTTGTATAAAGATATTTCAAGTCTACTAATCAATTTGCATGAATATTTAGTCATAGGTAAGGGTGCACTCAGGTTTTAAAGTAAAAGATACATATAAAAGGAACAAAGAGTACATCCTTTATAACATGAAAAGTATATAATGAAAAACCTAGATTAAGGTAAAAATGGTGCACATCTTTGGATTTGGGTCATAGGAGTTTTTAGAGTAACTATTTTCCAGTAAAAATAAGCTAGGATGATGGATTAGGAATTTATGAAGTAGATCTTGTATATGATTCATTTTATTGATGCTTAAAACTAGAATCCAATGTATGCTTCAACTAAGCAAAGGACGGAGTACTATAAATGCATCTTAGTTAAAATCTAGGTCAAGTTTGCTTTCAACAAAAGTATATGGTGTTCTTGAACTCAAACCAAACAGTAATTTGATTGTTTCCTTCGGCATAGTATCTGGAATGTGTTTTATAACTATGCTGGTGCAGTTTGTTATACTTTTATTATGGAGTTGTAATGACAGAAAAAGATTAACTTTACCTCCTTGAAGACAAGCAGCATAATAAACATTTTCTAAGACTAGCATCTTAATCATGCTAGGGAAGTAGCTTCTCGACGTGATTTTAAATAACACCCTACTGGATCTTACGTTTACCTGCTAAACCTATAAGGAACCAGCAGTCCAATTGAGTTAGCTGAACGCTAAGTAAGCCCCGATCACATACAAGAATTCTTACCTACTTGACAAAAGATAATCATCAGTATATCAAGTAGCAGCAAAATACAAGTCCTTTCCTAACTTTGATAGAATTACAGCCGTTAAATCATTATTAGCACTAACACAAGTTTTTAAGGTTACACCTTTTAGTTTACAGGTTCTTACAAAGAAGTGATCTCATGTTCTTTAATAAACTGTTTCATTTTTCCGCTAACCATTAGCAGGTACTTAGCTGCGACTTTCGACATTTTATGTCACTTGAAATTTTTTCAATTTTTACGAATTTTTGGGTTATTACAATGAGTATTTTATTTGGTGATAATTTCATCTAGCCATGGATTTCAATTATTTATTGGAGGTCACATGTGTGAAAAATAAACCTGCCAAGTTAGTGAAAATTGATGTATGATTGTGTTTGAAATATGGTCGCATCAAAGGAAACGCCATTCGAAAATTCCCACCGAATGTTTTCCATGTGCCTATAAATACATCTATTGACATGAGTATGTTCCTTGGTTAATTTTCTATCTATCCATTGTCTCATATTTTAATCTGGTGTTCACACTTGCAAGAGATAGGCTAGCCAAGTTGAGGAAAAAGTAAGTTTTTTGGTCCAAATGTTTGACACGGGAAGTTTGAGAGGAAATTTGGAAACGCCTTCCAGAGGCTCTATGTGTGCCATCAAATTTATTAAAATATATGAGTATGTTCTTTGGTGATGTGGCCATCTAGTCAAGGTCTTAGCTTTCCCTCTAGTGATGACATGTGCAAAACAAAATTCTTCCAAGTTGAGAAAAAATGTGTTTACATGTCTGAGTGTTAAACACAGGAAGTCTAAAAAGTCATTTGGAAATGCATGCCAGATATTGTCCTTGTGTCAATAAATTCATACAATGGCGTGGATATATTCCTTGGTGATTGTTCCATCTATTCATAGTCTTATTGTTACACACAATTATCGTCACCATCATGTACTGAGAACCAAAACACCAGAAATTGCCTCAATTTCTCAAGCGATGAAGTTAGACCCTAGTCATGACTCATATTTTCATACTTGTGTCCACCAACGCTTCTGCACTTTATGCAATGAGGGTTACCCTCATCAGTAACACCTCGTGTCAATTGACAATGAGCGGTGTCGCCTCTTAATCCCTTTGTGCAATAAGCGGTGCAACCTTGGTAATGCTCTATCTCCATATAAAAAGAGTGGTGCTCGAGTTTTAAAAGAAAAAAGAGAAGATTCATGAAGCTTCTCAAAGATCATCTTCATGGCACCCTCATGCCTAATTTTGTTAACCACCTGGACTCGAGATCCCCCTAGTAGGATCTCCCTTCCACCTCATCCACCATTTTCTCAACCATCCCTATCCTCCCAAGGGCTATAAGTATTGGTTCATCCCCCATGAGTTGGAGGAGGAAAGTTATGCTATTGCACCTAAGTTCTGGCCAAATCTAGGGTGGGTATAAAGAAGATAAGTTGAAGCTTTGAGGACAGGATTTTGCATGAGAGGAGAGATCACAACACTAAGCTGCAATGGTTGTAATATCTCTTATTTTATGTTAATGCAATGATGGTTCCTTTCCCATAAAATGTATTTTGTTGTAATCACTCATTTTGTTATCAGATTCCTTAGTCAATGATATAGAGTTGTAGATCATTTTTTGGTACTTTTAATCTTGTATGTTGTTGTGATGTGTTTATTGCAGGTATATCTGCAAAGATCTAGCACCATAGAAGATAGATACATCATACTGCACAATAGGTAAAATATTCGTTCCATACAAATATCAATTCTAGGGAGAGTGCTTATTGATGTTATCACTAATTTGTTCTAGCTGTGAAGGATTCAAGCTAGGGAAACAACTCTTGTTCACAAGAGGTGAGAATTTCCAGCAACACTTATATTCTCCTCTGGTGGTCACACGTGTGAATACAGAACCTACCAAGTTAGTAAAAATGATGTTTATTTTGAAAGAAAAGAATGTTTTCACTCATATGTAATATGCCGACAGTATTAAGGATTATGCACGCACTAGGTTTATAAATATGCATGTTCTAGGTGTATAAAATGTCTACAAGTTTATAAATATTCCTGCAACAAGTTTGTGTGTTCTTGAATATTTGTTTATGCTTGTACAAAGAAGTCTCTCACAAGGTAAAAACTATGTAAGTTTTGTGAAGAAAGAATGCCACATTGTTTACTTCTGCAAAACATAAATTCCACTGTTAAACAAAATTAAAATGATAAGCTACATGAATAATAAACAGTGTTATAACTTATGGTTAAAAAAGATAATATATTAATGAAGTATAGTATACGAAGAGTATATTTGTCTTGAAGTGATATATAAACCAAATTAAAAAAGGGATAAACAAAGTATATTTTATCTACAGGAATAAAGTCAGAATCAAAGATATAAACATATGTTTAAAAGGAGATAAACACAGACTTAATTAATACGAAAGACTGTGACTGCATAAACTAAATGATGAGTTAATTTTTTTTAATGAAAATACACGATTTTCTCTGTAGAAGGACGTGATTAACGAAAGGACACATTTTTAGAAAAGACACTATGGTTCGATATCAAGACACGATGTTTGATATATATACAGAACCTTAATCATGGATGGAGTTGTCTCTGCATTCCAGATTAAAGTAGCAACAAGAAAAGACAGAGGCCGAGCAGTGAAGAAAAACAAGTGACAGAATTTGAAGAAGATCTCGAAGACATAAAATCAAAATACGGTGGTAGGTTGATGCTAGGGAAGGCTATATGACTACAAGGGGGTTGTACCTTACTTCCAGTAGTAGCTCGTAAATAGGGCATCGAAGAATTCTTTTAGTTGTAGCTTAAAAACCAGGGGGTTGTAGCCTCCTTCCAGTGGTTGCTCGTAAATAGCGTGTTGAATCATTGGATCCGTTGTAGCTAACAACATAGGGTGTTGTTTCATCCTTTAGTTGTAGCTCAAAATTATGGGAATTTGTGTCTCCAGCGACTTTAAACCTGCAAAAGCAATTGTAAATATAGTTTTGCAGTTATAGAAAGTGTTTGTGGTTTTCCCAATTGGGCTTCCATGATAAATTTCGTGTTATGTGTATCTTGGTGATTATATGTTTTAATGAATAAGTTAAAAGTGGTGTTATGTGTATCTTGATGATTCTATGTTTTAATGAATAAGTTAAAAGTGGTATACCACAGTTATAGTGTGAAATTTCACAATTGTTTGATGCTAAAATCAGATTCCTTTTATTCTGATCCAACATGTAAACATTCTTAAAGGTTCCATCTTTATAAAAACTAATCTTCCTGTTTTTTTTAAACACTCAACAGTACAATGCCTAAGTAATATGGGAATACCAACGCACCTTGTTTATTTAAAAATTCTACCTATTACATTTTCTCTCAACACACTCACCAAATCTGCAAAACCCAACTACTTTGGTTATCAAAGGCCCCAATTTCTTCAAACTTTTCAATGAAAGACATCAAATTCACATTACCTGAAACACTACAGGAATTGTTCTAGTTGTTAGATATGATAATTAATAAGTGAGAGTTATATATAATAAATACAACCAAAAACACTAACAAGACATGGTTGTAGAATCCTTTTTCCCACATCTTGAAATGAACTAGATGATGGCAGTCCTCCAAAATGCGCGTAGATTTGACTAGGATGTTCTCCCAAACAAGATAATTTGTGCTCAACAATGAAGATCCAATCTCAAAGACAAAGTTCAACCCCAAACTGTGCCCAACATTAAAGAAAGTTGACATTGAATACTGAAGAGTGTCCTCATTTCATCCTTCCCAGGGTATATTTTTGTTCAGAACTGAAATACTGTTCAGAAATGAAATACTTATGGCCTAGCTGAAGATCACACCCATGCATGAAGGAGATCATCCCTTCATGAGATGAATTGGCCCATAAAAAGATACATCACTCCCAAACTCTTCAACAATGATTTTTCCTTCAATTCAATCGTATCCTCTTTAATCTTGGCCTGTAAACTTAGGATTCCCACAACAAAGTTGGAAAACAGTTAAAAATTTATGAATTAAGGATCGGCATTCCCTTTGTTAGAATTAATGCTTATCTTGTTGTGAGTTGTTGATAAATGAGAGATTCTATCATATTTTGGTGTATAATTAAGATATTGTCTCAACCTCTATCAGCTATATTTAGTATATGTTAGTCATCTCTTGACTCTATATATTGGAATGTGATAGATTTTAATTTTTGTGTCATAATATCTCCTCTCTCATTTTTAAGTTGGTATCAGAGCTAGGCTGAGCATTACTCCCGTGAGGGAGTGCTCAGGACTATTTGAGAGAGAAACATTGTTGTTTTTTCTATTTGATTGCGGATCTTCCCAGGATTGAAGTCCATTCCATCTAAGACTGTAGCCATCCACGTGAGAGAGGCTCCACATTGCTGCATGCCTTGAATGTTGCATTCAGATTGGAGATTGCTGATGATATAAGAGAATTGTTGCCATCGCTTTCATAAGGGCCTATAATTGTTAAGTGCATAAAACGTGACTGTTGTTGGGCATCGTTGTCTGGTAGAATTGGAGAGAGCCGAACTTCCTGTACTCTGCATGAAAGAATATATGGCTTTCCGAAGAGAGACGCTCTTGTTATTGTAAATTGCAGGAGAACCTTTTTGTTGTTGTTGTTGAAAAGAGAGTGAGATCTAAAAATTATCATGACTTAGATCAGAGTTGTGTGTGTCACCTAGTTGAGCTAAGTCTCATGTTTCCACGGCTAAGGAGCCTCCAAAAGAAGGACGGACTATGGAGAAAATTGGGTCCGTCGCTTTGATCCTCGAAGAGGCGTTGTTTAGCAGAGACACGATCTGCTTGAAAGGGAAATTGGACCGCGAGGAAGAGATTATAGCAGCCATTATCATAAAATGAATTCTGCAGTGTTTCCAGTGTTAAAATCCAGGTGCTGATTAAGTGAAGGGCGGCGGTTAGTGTGTTATTAGATCGAGCCTCAATTCTGTGAAATGGAACAACGAAGAGCTATGTGAAGGGAGGACAATTAAGTTGAATCCCGTGGACGGCGTGGGTATGAGGATTACAAACTTGCTGTGCATAGAGGACGCATATACATTTTCCTGTGAAGCTACTAAAGGAAGAGGGAGTTGCAGTTCCAAAGGCTGAAGGAGAATGCTAGAGTGGATACCGTCTTCTTCTATGTGCACAATTTTCAATCTGCGTGAAGATATGGTCAACGATCACTTCATTGGCAACCGTGCTATTGATATATGGTATACTGCTATGGTATACTGATTTGCATAATTATGACTGCATGAGGGTAAGTTTTGACGAGTGTGGTTATAGATATTTATTTGAATGTTTGAGTAGTAGTGTGGATTTTCCTAATGGCATGTAAAAGGTTATCATTATCTTAGTTAATAATGAAATGATTTTAATGGGATTTAGGGTTACAATAATGGCATGTAAAAGGTTATCATTATCTTAGTTAATAATGAAATGATTTTAATGAGATTTAGGGTTACAATATTTTTTTTTACCTTGTTAAAATGTTGTGAGGGGTGCATGTTCGGTTGTACTCGACACCTTATAAGAGTTTTTTGGTCCAAGTTGTAAAGCTTAGCCATTGGAAAGTTGATTTCCCTGGGTTGTTGTAAGACTTGTTTAGATCTTCAGGCATAGATGTGGTGTGAAATCGCACAGTATTTTCCCTCTTATACAAAGAGTGGATGTGGATCAAGCTCTAGCTTGATGTGAAGAAAAAGTTGAGATGAAACAGTCTCACAGTATGAAGGACAAGTTATGTTTGACATTGATGAATCATGTAGCTGAAAATGATTCCTAGAGAATTAGAGGGTACAACAACAACTGAGGACCCATGTACTCCGGTAGATGGTTTTCTTTTTATATGGATGTCAATAGAAAGGTACCAAAGAAGTTCAAAGTGATGAAAGCCTCATGAAGATCAGGCCTACTCTGCAAATAAATTTGAGATACACATTAATGGAGGATGTTACAATTAATGTTTATCTTGTTCTAGAGTTGTTGATAGATGAGATATTCTCATTAGAGAGAATTTGAGGTAAAAAATGGGCCTCAAAAGGACCAAAATGTACTATATAAATCAACCAATTACATTCTAGTAGATGACATCATCCCCCATGGTTGAGGTGGCATTGCATGAGTTAAGAATGCTTATTTGTCACAT